>JARVLU010000179.1:17811477-17823339 GCA_031762415.1 Simpsonichthys santanae | reverse complement strand
TAGTTTCGGTTTCGATTTACGGCCGTATATGCGGACATATGGCGCCATGTGCGTTCTGTTCCGACCTACGACAGAATTGACCTACGAACGGTCTTTAGGTCCGGAACCCGTTCGTAGGTCGAGGACTACCTGTATTGAAAAATTGATAAAGCAACTGAAATTGAAACTGGGTTTCTTTCACATAAATAGATCTTGTAGCTGCTACTTTCCTACCGGCCATTGACTGTGGTGACATTATTTACATGAACGCTCCTGTCAGCTCTTTGCAGATGTTGGATGTAATCTCCCTGAAGGGCAGTCTGGGTATTTGGGTGTGTTGTGTTGTTGTGCTCCTTCTCCTCAGCATCACCTCCCTCTTACAAACACCACTCACATCCATTTCTGCCACAAACTTCTTTCTATAATATGCGTGAGTGGAGTAGAGCAGCTGCTCTGTTGGGAGCTCCACAGTGTTTGTGTTGGTTCTCCCTGCTCCTCTGGGAGGAGTTCAGGAGCTCCAGTCGAGGTCGCCTCATTGTCTTCTCCCTGCCTCGTGTTGATTGCTGATATTTAGTCCAGGGTGACAATAAGCCGGAAGAAAACAAGCGCCTTTCAGGCCAAAAAGAAAGAGAATTGATGGACTGAGAAGGAGAGTGATTTAGAAAAAAGCGGAGATGGGGGGGGGACTCATCCCTGGAAGTGGGGGGTTCTTCAGAACACTCTGCTTGTGGCCCCTTGGGGCAAATTAAGGATGCATCATTATCCTCTGGCAAATGATCATGCTGCCTTTGTGGTCCCAGCCATGGCGCGTTAGGGCGCCTTAAAACGTGGCAGAGCTGCACTTATTCATTTTACTAAAAGAGGGCCTGCTGGCACATCCTTGGCCTTGCTCACAGAGAGTTCATTCACTCTACGTCGACAGTGGGGGTGGGGTGGGGGGTGGATTGAGAACTGAGATGAGTTGTACCTGCACAGCCAGAACTTGGTGTGAGCGTCTTCAACACCCACATCACTTGGTTTCAACTTGAGTCTGACCAGCTGAGAAGCTGAGTCTCATGGACATTTCATTCAAAGTTCAAACCAACCAGTGTCTTTCAGTACGATAAAGAATAATTCACTCATTTAAATCAAGAGTTGGACTGGACGCGTTTATTTTTCTTTTGGCTGCTTCCTTCTTTATGGGGGTCGCCACAGAAGAATTGGTCATTGTTTTTTACGCTGGGTGCCCTACGTGACACAACCACAGCCCACAGAGGGCTGCTGCTGTGTGGTGGCCATGGGGGGGCCACTGAAAATCCTGTGGTGGCAACAAAACCCAAAGCCACAACAGAATTTCAGAAGATCTGTTTTGTTGTTGTCAGATGTAGCAGCAGGTTATTTCACAATTACAACATGGTGGCACCTTCTGATATGAATACATCTACTCTTTTTTTTAATGAACCTATAGTTAATATTTTCTCATTCAACCTTTATTTATACAGAATAATGTCTATTGAGAAAAGCAGCTTGTACTCTTAAATGTATATTTATTAAAAATATATATAATTATGTATATAACCTTATTGAAACCCTGCTTCACTAATTTTTAAGAGGTGACCATTGCTCCACGGTCTATTGGTGGGACCCCTGCCCATTGGAGCAGATGGAGGGTTCAGGGCCTTGCTCATGAGCCCAGAGTGGGGTAATTGATGGTGGAGGAAGGTGTGGGAGCTTCCCATCCATCCATCCATCCATCCATCCATCCATCCATCCATCCATCCATCCATCATCTTTACCCCCTTCTTCCTTTTCGGGTCACGGGGTTCACTGGTGCCCATGTCCAGCTATCACTATGCGAGAGGCAGGGGGCACCCTGGACAAGTCTCCAGTCCATCACATGGACACATAGATGCAAATGAGACAAACAACCATTCACTCTCACTCACACCTAGGGACAATTTAGCGTCACCAATCAGTCTCTAACATGCATGTTTTTGGTGTGTGAGAGGAAACTGGAGTACCAGGAGAAAACTCACGCATGCACGGAGAGAACATGCAGACGTCACCCAGAAAGATCCTGGGCCAGGATTTGAACTGACGACCTTCTCGTTGAGAGGTGGCAAATCCACCAGCTGATCCACCATGCCACCTATGATTATTATTAGACATTCTCACAAACGACTCATCTCATCTTTATCACTGATTGTCACAAGATACAAGACCATCTGCTCAAGCATGACAAACCTAAAAAGATCAGGTTTACCTTTAAGTGATGAGTCTGGGAGTATGAATCTTGTTTGTTAACAAGAGGTCCAAGGTATTGATGGACATTACAATCCAAAAAGAGCTGGCCCTGAGCCATATCCCCAAAGTGTCAGCTCTTGGAAACCATTCGAGGAATGTTTGTGAGCCTAAAAACATCTCAGTCATTTTACTGTAGAGTGGATCTTTCAACCCCTAAAACACTATTCCCAAGTTGCACAATTCAGTGAACAGTGTGAGACCAAAGAGCCTTTTTGGTGAGCTGAGCCAAATGATGCAGATCTAAAATAGTTGTAGATAATAATCTCTTCACTAGATCCTGGACAAGGCCCTAAGTTGTAACAACCTGGTCATGACAAAAACTGTTCGTTTTATAGTTATAGTTTTTACATATGTGTGTTAAAATAATTGTAGTAGGTTGTTGTTTGCAACTCAACCAAATGGGAATTAAAGGTCACTAAACAAAACCTGGTTCAGGATCTAAAAAGAGAGCCTGCAGATGGACGTCGTCAGATGGTTTTTGGAGAGGACTGGACATGTGCTCCCAGTCACAATGATTAGCCCCGCCCACCAAGACCTGCCAGGAAGCAGAAACATCAGAGGGACATATTATAAACAGGAAAGCATCATCCCACTAATCATATTTCGTTCAGCTGCTTTTTGTTGATTATTGCACTACTTGAGGAAGTTCTGCTTTATTTCAGTTACGGAATATTTTTAATGCACATTTTTATTACGTTTTTTTTTTTTTTTTTTTAAATGTGTCATGTATATACTGACAACATTAAAGCTCTTTTAGAAATTACTCAGAAAGCAACATATTTTTTGTCAGAAGAGATGTTGCTTGCTATCGACCATTCAAAATTTGCGTTTTATGCATTTATCTTAATGTGCTACTACTGTATCACGCATTTGTTTTTCCATACTATTTATAAAGGTAAACTATCTGCAGGCATGTCATAACTGAAAAAAGTAAGGCAACATGATCATACTCTCCATTCAAATATCAAACCTTGCTTTTTTATTCCTTAAATTACAGTCGATACCAAGCAATCAAATGCTGATATCATTTTCATCTAAGAAAACCACAATGTGAATCTAGAATAAAGCAACAGCACAATGTCTGAGCCATCAAAGCTAGATGTTTCTAACAATGCTGAGCGTTCAAAAAGAATAAAAGAGTTTGGAAACAAGGCTTGAAACCGGCCACATAAAAAATTTAACGTGGGTCTGTGAGTACTGCATCAAACTTGGGGAAATAAAAGTCCCAAATATTTGAAAGAGAAATGGCAGGAGAACAAAAAGAAACCGAACAAAAGAAAAGAAGACAGACGGTGCACTCGGCTCTCGTGGCTGATGGAAGCACGGGGTGAAACACACCAGTGCTTCCATTTTTCCATTTCGCTCCCCCCTCTGTATTTCATCTTGCAAGATGCAAACTCCCTCAAAACCATGCCCTGTCATTCTTCTTATATTTAACCATCTTGGAATAAAAGCAGCACACGAACGTTGCAGCACCACGAGCAGAATGTGAATGTGCCCTGTAGAAACACATTAACGATGAGCGTGACAAGCAGAGTAGCCGAAGCTGACAAAACAAAATAATTCTTGACGTCACGCGTCTTTAACTGCGAGGACGCTTCTTGCTCGATCTCATTCCAGCTCGAGAGCAGCTGGGAGAAAGACTACAGCTGCACAAGTGCCATCATTCAATTAGCTGTAGTACATTATGCAAATATATGATCAATATTGATCGATATCGGGGGCATTTCTGCAATTACTCTCATGCTTCCTATTGCGTTCTTTCTCTTTTGAATACATTTTCAGAGACAGGAAAAAAAAGAATGTTGAATTAAAAAAAACAAAGTTGTTTTTTTCATGTCAGTAAAAAGGGCACAGCTTCATGTCAAAGCAAATGACAAGTAACCGCATAAAGAGCACAGACTGTCTCACTAATTCAGTTGAATTGAATTAATGCAGTGAACCTGTGCTTCAGAGCGTGCAGAGCTTTGTCCCACTGATAAGATGGCTTTCACCTGGAGGGCAGACACGGACCCATGACAGGGGCACCACCAGTTTAAATTATTGTTACAGAGGATGCTCTTTTTTGTATTTTCTGCTTTAAACAGTGCAAAACTGTCCTTGAGATGGAAACTGAAGCGAGGAGGGTAAAGCGGGCCTCAGAGGGACATGTCAGTGTGACCTACAAGGTGCTTTGGAGAAAAATGGATGGTGTAAAACTGCCAACTGCTTCCTGGAGCCTCTACACTGCAGTTGTCGTCTGTTTGTACTTGAGGCAAAACTTTTGTTCTTTTGTTGCTGCTCAGTGCTCAAATAAAGCTGACAGTCATGCACAATCTCTAATTTAAATATTTCCAATGGTTTATGTAAGTGTTAAATGTATTAATTGTTGTTATTAGTAGTGAAAGAGAGAGTATCATGGGTAGAAATGCCCCCTCATGAAGTCTTTTGAACAAAGGTCTCAATCTTAAAAACTTTCTTTATTCAACACTACTTTTCAAAAAAAGCTTAAAGCAGGGGTGTCAAACTCACTTACAAAAGGGGGCCAAAATTAAAACTGTTTTCAAACCAAGGGTCAGTTTCAGAATCTACATCAAGTTAGATACCCAACATCTTTTCTTGGTTGCAGGTTCCTCAACAAGAGTTTGGTTGGTCTCGTTTGACGTCGTCTGTTGCACTTTTGACATCATAATCAAAGATTACTGGAAAAAAAATCAAGTGATAAGTGTTTTACATTTAACATGTCATCTTGGGGGCCAGATGAGATGCCAACGAGGGCCACATTTGGCCCCCGGGCCTTGAGTTTGACACATGTGCCTTACCATCCATGAAAATCAGCAGCAATATGTCACCCTGGAGCACTTTGCTCTACAAATTTAAATAAGGTGTCACATCATGTGAAATCGAAGAACGTTTCCCAGCTTCTAAGGTTCTTAAGAAACGTGTGGATGTGAAACTGGTGTTTGGAAAATGAATTAAACGTTTCCATGCAACTCATAGTTTGAGATGAAAATTAAACGTTTGGTTCTCTTCAAAACGTCGTCAGGAAAACTGGTCAGACACTGCAGCGACGGTGCCCCTGCATAGCCACATTGTATGATCATTTTGAAAAGGTGCGGCACGGTGGAGCAGTTGGTACTGTTGCCTCTCAGCGTGAAGGTCACTGGATCGAATCCCGGCCAGGGACCTTTCTAGGTGGAGTTTGTATGTTCTCCCTGTGCATACGCGGGTTTCAAGTTAACTTTATTGTCATTTCCAATACATGTGGTACATGAGGTGGAACAAAATGATCTACACGGGGTCCCCAAACTATAAAGTATAAAAAGAAACAGTAAATAAGGATCTAAGATGTACATGAAGATATACGCTAAACAAACGCCAAATGGTACGCTAAAGATCTAAGATATACGCTAAAACACTAATAATGTAAAACAATACAGCGTATCAACAGCAGCCCGAACATGAGTCTGTGATGAGCATATGTGCTTCAGAGTCTTGGATGAAGCTTGGGCTTTGTCCAAAAAAAAAAAAAAAAAAAAAAGACAGTTAAGAAAATATTTGTATCTTTTGGGGAAAAAAAAAAAAAAAGTGAACTTTTTTTTTTATTCTCATGCCATCTGCAACAGCACAGTTTATAAATGTGTTTGAACTTGTTTGACCCACAGTATTTCCATAATAAAGTGTGAAACAGCTACAAATGAACACATTCTGTAAGACACTGCAGCCTGCACGCGGAGGTGTTGCGCATGGCTTCTTCTCTCTCTCTCCCTCCCTCCCTCTCTTCCTCTTCCTCTCCTCCAACAAAGCAGTCCCCATCAGCGCAGTGCAGCGCATCCAGCGCACAGATGAAGCGCCTCTTTGGACTCCCCCTATAATAAAGCGCCCCCCACCCTCTCTGCGTCCTTCCTGTCTCACCGCGCTGCACAGAATGTCTCCAAACATCTGGGTGGATCCATCACTGGAGGCGGGCTGCTCTCTCTGTTCCTTTCACGCTCTGTCTTAGCACGCGCGTGTCGTGAGGAGGACGGGATGTGCTGGACGGGTTTTCTCCGGAGCCTGTGAGGTGGAGGGAGGTGCACGCTGAGACCATGTGGAGGAGCGTGGATCCATGCGTGGACACGTCCTGTGGACGGAGCGCAGGAGGCAGAGAGCAGGTCTGAGAGGAGAGAGCTTCGCGTGCATGCGCTTTCTGGATTAAAAAAAAAGGCTTCAGGGAGACAGAGAGACGAGATGGTAGAAGTAAGTAGAAGAAGTTTACATCAAACTCTGTGCTTTTGCTTCAAGATTTGTGTTTCCAATGAAATGTTCATTTTATTTTTTTCCTTACAGAAACTTATTGTGTGTTGCTAAAGTGTGACACTGAGAAAGTTGTTTTTCTTTTCTTTTTTTTTTTTTTTTTTTTTTTTAACAAAATAAAATAAAGTACAATAAACCCTCCTGGGCATGGTTGTGTAATCAAACAGTTATGGCAAGCTGTTTGAGAACCAGGACAAATAATACAGTTTTTAATGATCTGGTCTTTTTGGGGACCCAGTAAATGAGTTGGATCCCAGTAGGACGTGATGCATGTTTTGTTGTTGACATATGCAGCAGAACTGTCAAGCTGTGATCGTGTGCATGGTTCTGTTTACTTTTAATCGACTGAAAATTCACATTTATTATTGGTCTGTTTCCAGAACAGTCTAATTGAGCTGACTGCAGAATGAAAAGTCTGTTGTTTTCATCTGGAAGGATGCAGGCGGCTGCTGATGTTGGCAAATTGTTACAGATCATGAGAGCTGAAGAGAAGTTCTGCTCCACTGACACAAAAATACAAAAACAACTGTTTAAAACACCAAACTGAAAGAAAAATAAAACTTCCTATTCAATCTAAGCAAAATTATTTATTTGGTTTAAATCGCACATAGTTGCATCAGTGAAGATCCTAATGTAAAGATGCTGTTGTTTGACATGAAGTAAACCACAGATGTGTGGCAGTAAAGGGAGGCGGGGCTTTATGATTGACACCTGACCAGTTTTTCAAATCAGGCCTGCTATAACTGCAGCAAAAAAAAAAAAAAAAAAAAATGAGATGAATATGTCAATGGGACGTATGAAAACAAAGGTTGACTTTAAACCACATGTGGCTTCTTGTTGGACCCCCAGCTCCAATTGTGCCCAACTTTAGCTCAATATCTGTAAATGTTTGTGTTTGTAAAGTGTGACTTGACCATCTCTGATTGCCACTAGAAGTTAATCTGTTGAAGACATACAGCCAGCGATAACATTGTAAAAGCTTTGTTAAAAGCCAGTTCATGAGATATTTTACTAACAGATAACAGACAGACAGGAATAAGTAGCCATTAAGGCTTAAGTTTTAAACCAAGATTTTGCATGATTCCTTACACACATAAACACAAGCACTCAGATAAAAATGCTTTTCTTGGAACTGTCACAAAGTCGTGTGGAAAAAAAAGCATAAATTATATCTAATCTTCAAAAACTTGTTTTTTTATTGCTATTTGGAGTAAAGAATCTCCAACTTTACTTTCTGGAAGGTAAACACAATATCATGACATTCTGTGGGCAGAGGGTGACGCACATCATAGTAAAACAGGCTGCAAAACATAGTTATTATTTTATAAGCGCAGTGTGGAGGGGCTCATGTTTTTTGCATGCACGTTTCAGCCGCCTGTGCTGCACATCAATTTCTGCACTGAAATAACCTCCTCCCTGTGCTTCAGGGGTAAAGGTGGATTTTTTTTAAGACAAACTATTCTGATTCAAGCTGCAAACCACCAGGCTGAGATAAGAAAATGTTCCTCAACTTCAAAATACTTCTTTCAGCCTTAAAATCAGTCGTTAAATTTTACTTTAAATTCAAAGGTTACCCCAAAATGATCACTCGGCGTTTCAGAGGTTATCATTGCCCTATAGTGATATGTGTGTGGATGTGTTTCATTTGTCTGTACTGTTAAAGATCTCAGGTTCTTATGAAACTCTTAAAAAGTAAACAATGGGTGCACTTCTATAACTGATTTACTTTTTGGATCCGTGTCAAGATGGCCGCCACTGCTAATCAACCTGCAGGAAACACAAAGGATCGAGCTAAAACTTGATCTGTTCAGCTGAGTGTCATTCCCAACACATGCTCCCAGCACTAACTGGTCGCCAAAGATCTGTGTTCAAAATGTTGGCAATCACTGAAGTCAACCATGTTTGCATGTTAGCAAAATATCTCATGGCTCATTGGACAAACACAGAATGTAATCATTTTGTGATACAACTGATTGATACACCTGATTCACGTTGCCCATCACAGCTGATGATTGAAACATATAAATGGCTTTTTTCTTGTTAATTTTACAGATATTGATCAAAGTTTTGTGTGGTAGTAGCTGGGAGCCATCCACATTATATTTTGCGAGTACCAACTAATTTTATGCAATCTCACAATATTCCATGAGACTGTGTACTGAGTCATTTACAAGGCTTGACTACAAAGAGTAGACCAACTCTGTCATTTCTCAGGGTAAGAGGATTTTAGTTTAGAACTTGTGCATGAAAGGCAGCAAGTGACATGCAAGGAATGTTAGGAGGACTTGAATTAAAGCCGTGAAAATAGCAGACTTTTACACAAATTTACAGTCATTTGGAGTGAATCTCGATTTGGAATGTTGATTTAAGTTATATGAGCTCTGCTTGATTTGTAAACCAAACAATGCCAGAACACAAATAGAAGGGGAGAAGGTGGGGTCTGGGGGGGTCCTTCCCCAGAAAAATGTGAATAAAGTAGATACTTCCTGCATTCTGGTGTATTTTAACAGGTTGTCAAACATCTATGTTTACCTACATACAGTAATTAAACGCTTGATTCAGTAACCATTTTAGAGAGCAGCCTGACCAACAGTTCTCTCCTTGTGTGAATAGAGCACGATCCACTTCTCTCAAGTAGAGTTGCATTTGGGCCCAAAAAATCCGACCCGACCCGGCCCCAGCCCATAGCCATCATTTCCGAACCCTACCTAACCTGACAAATTAACAGTAACTACAGTAACCCAGCTATGTGCGTCCGCTGACGCAATCAAAAGCCCAACACTGGCCCGGCCCACACATTAAGCACATTATTATTCAGGTTGGGTCGGTCCGGTCTGGTCCAGGCTCCGGGTTCAGGCTAGAAATGACAGCTCTACTCTCTTTCCTCAGTCTGAGATTCTTGATGTACGTCACGAGATTATCCATCAAGCATTTTACTCGTATTTTTAATAAATAATCAAAATTTTATTAATAACCCACTTAAACTGTAAAACTGATTAGCGTTTTATTTGTGATGTTTAATTATATGTTTGTGTTTTTAATTGAGTTGCACATGATTGTACTTTTAGGGGCGGCGTTTTTTTTTTTTTTTTAGGGTAGAGACGAAAATGCTTACTTGAAGGAGCAGCTCTTACGCAACATTCAGAAGCTTGTAAGTGGCTGTTGTGTTTAAAATGAGTATTTATGTAATTACAAATATTTTCAGATTACATATCTAATATAGGCTTTATTCGTTCAAGGCAGTCACATTTGTTCATAACTTTATTATTAGTAAGTTTGAAAGTTACTGGATCCAAGCAAACAGTTACCAGAATGCACCCTGTCAAAATAAGAGTTCCCGGATCCTGTTCTGGCAGGATCCAGCTCAAATTAAGCCCTGTATAATAATGGTAAAATACAATAAAACAAAAATATTATTTGGGAATTCTGAATGGAAAAATTATCAAATTAATTTTGTGGCAGGCAACAAAAAGTGTCAAATAGAGTTTAAAATTGCATTAAAAGTTTTAAATAATCAAGCTAAATGTTTAAAATACATGTTAATGTGTACAAAACTGTCCGTTAAGCTGTTTGTTTCAATCAAATTTAAAACATGACACATGCAGCATATTCCTGTCCTACAGCTCCGTAATAGAAACTAATGAGTGTGTTTCATGCTTGCAGTGGCTGCACCTGACCTCCTTGACCCAAAGGCTGCCGTACACAACGCCAAGCCCCGCCTGTCGTTTTCCACAAAACCAGTGGTGCTGAACACGCCAGAGGACGATGAGTGCGACACCCGGACTACCGTCATGAGGTGGAAGACTGTGTCAGCCATCTTCTTCCTGGTGGTGCTGTATCTTATCATCGGGGCAACAGTGTTCAGAGCCCTGGAGCAGCCTCACGAAACCAACCAGAAACTGGACATTCTGGCGAAAAAGCTGGACTTTTTGGTGACGCACGCCTGCGTAAATTCTTCTGAGCTGGAGAGTCTTGTCAAGGTACGTAGAAGTTCTGACAGATGTATAGTTTAAATGTTTTTTTTTAATCTGCAGGACTTGCTAACTAACAAAATATACTTAATTTTGACATAAAACCAGGTATAGTGTTCTCAAATTTGTGGTTGGATCTTAATATTGAAAAAGCAATGTTGGTTATTAATTTTGTTACTATGACGTTGAAACCTTGGACTCTCTACGTGCACTACTTTGCACAAACTCACAATGCTTTACCTCTTTTAAACATATGGAGCAGCGCTGAGCAAGTGAAAAAATAATAGCAGTCAAATCCCTTTACAGTTATTTTAAGTCCTCATTTAGTTAAATCTGATGTTGAGTTTTAAATATGTAGATTTATTTGCAGTTAGCCCATGCAGGGTATATTGTCACATAGGATACTGTTGTCATGACATCCTAATTATATGTTGCAAAATATATACTGTAGTTGGTAACCTTTAATACTTTG
Organism: Simpsonichthys santanae; assembly: GCA_031762415.1. Lineage (NCBI taxonomy): Eukaryota > Metazoa > Chordata > Actinopteri > Cyprinodontiformes > Rivulidae > Simpsonichthys > Simpsonichthys santanae. Next base: position 17,812,359 of record JARVLU010000179.1, on the reverse strand, counting down.
TACATACAAAATCTTTACATGTTCCTTAACCAAATTATCAAAAATGTATAAAGCTAAGTGAAATGCTATAAAAAGTAATCTCAGTAAATCTATTGTACTGATATTTTTTAAAGTGATGCCACAAAATGATATTTTCACTACTTTGACCAAGCACACATTTGCACTTGAATGCAACATTTGTTCTTGTTGCACTTCCTGTTCCTGTTTTAAGCTCACACAATGATTTGTGTGAGCCTGGAGTTGTTTGACGTTAGCTTAGCTTTGACATACAAATGTAAAATAAAGAGACTATCATATGTTTTTATTATGTGATGGGTGTTATACAGAAAAAAAATACCACAAGTTTCCTATGAAACACGAGGCGAAGCACAGAGCAAATTAAATATGTTAGCAGTCAAATCATTTTACAGTCAATAAATCAAAGGTGTTGCATATTTAATTACAAGGGCTTGTTGGCGCAGGCTGATTTAAATCAGACTGAACAGGAAGAAGGTCAGGCATGTACTGCCAGATCAAGTCAAATGCAAAAATTGAAAATCATCTTCTTTTTAATTTTAAAGAAAATTCTGGCAACATATAGCTGCCATCCAAACATCAAGATCTGCATACATTAAATGTAGCCTCTATATAAATGTTGAGTGTAATCTATTACGTATTAACTTTATTCTACTTGTAAAAGATGTTGATTAAAATACTTCTTTAAAGTTCCCGTTGAAAATATTTAACAAACATTTTAGGGAAATATTTTCCTCCTGAAGCTAAAAGCAAAACAACAAAAAAATGTAAACTGCAGTAAATCTATGATGAGTTTAGACTTCTAATCTACAAATACTGGTTGAACATGTGACTGTTCCTGCTCTCAATATACAGTATATACAGTAT
>JARVLU010000179.1:17778094-17790429 GCA_031762415.1 Simpsonichthys santanae | reverse complement strand
CACTCTCTGCAAAGCTTTTCTTTCTGCAGCTGTGCAGCCTCCATGCCACACGTTGATGCTGGAGCACAGGATGCTCTTATTGTCTTTTGTGCTAAATGAAATCAGATGAAATTTGCTTCAGGTTAACCATGAAATTATCCATGCTTATTTTGATTTTGGAGTAACTAAGAGCTGTGAAACCCTTAAATGGAAAGAAGAAGAATAAAACTATACATTTTTTTTTAATTAAGTAGTTTGGCCTAATATCATAATTTCACAGAATGTTCTTCACGTACAAACTCTTAACTCATCTGTATTAAATAGTGACTGATTTCAGCTCAAGAACTTTCAGCTTCAGTATTAAAGCTTTTTCACAAGACCCAGATCCTCAGCAGCAACTTGGTATTGATTCATTGTAGGTTTGTTGTTCCCTGTAGACGAACAAGAAGGTCAAAGAGTCATTTGAACAATAGAAACAGATGAATAGTTAAAAGTACTGCTGTGTAGTCAAGATGCCTAACAGCAACATCAGCTTCATGTGTCCCCCTGGAATACAGCAATGCTTAGTTTTTAACTCATTTTGGTCTGGTAAGATTTAATTTGAATTGTTTATTAGTATAATGTTGGGATGTTGCATAAAAACATAAATAAAACAAAATTTAATCATGACAAAACTATCATAAACAGATATTTTATTCATAATGAAACATAATAATCATGACAAGTGAATATGTTTTATTTGGGGGGAAATGTGGTATTTTTGAGTTTTATGGCAGCATCTCAAAAAATGTGGTTGGGGTCATGATTTATTGCTGGATGGAAGCATATTCTGTTTTAAAACCTGTCCATACTTTTCAATGGTGCTTTTCTATCAGTGTGAATTGCTCAGGCAAATGCCACCCTATAACATCAGAGAGGCAGGCTTTTGAAATGTGTGATAATAACAAGATGAATAACCAATTCAATTCAGTTTATTTATATAGCGCAAAGTTACAATAGAAGTCGTCTCAGGGCACTGAACAGAAATATTCACATACATAAAAAAAGCCATTTAGTAAAAGTTATTTATCTAAGGAAACCAACAGATTGTAATGAATCTTCACTTCATCACAGACTCCCATCCTGAGCAAGCCAATGGCAACAGTGGAAAGGAAAATCTCCCTTTTAACAGGAAGAAACCTCCAGCAGAACCAGGCTCAGGGCAAGCGGCTGCTTCAACTAGCTGGGTTTGAGAGAACAGGAAGGAGAAACAAACAAATACAGATCCATTTTTTTCTTTCGTATGGAGGGCATGGCAGTTGTGGTTTCCAAGAAATAAAATCAAAATTAGCATTTCCAGTCATCTGACCAAAGAACAGTTTTCCACTTTGCCTCAGACTGTTTTAAACAAGCCAAATGAGTCTATTTTAATTGGCCCAGAGAAGATGGCAGCATCTATTAATGGTGTCATATACAGTATGGCATTTAATTTGCATTTGTTGATGACATAGTGAACAGCGTTAAAGTGATTTGTGGAAGTGTTGCTGAGCCCATGCACTGTCCAGGTAGAATCAGACCTGTTTTTTAAAGCAGGATCAAAAGTATCAGATCTTGACTTTCATTCTAGTTTTTCATTCATTCAACCTTTATTTATTTACATTAGTCTTGTTGAGTCTCGAGGACTTATTTACAAGAGAGACCTGCTTTTAGCAAAGAATGATGACAACATTAGAAGAAGGCATATCAATTGAAAAAAATAGTAAATGGAAGAAAATGTTATTAAAAACAAACAAAAAAAAAAATAAAATAAAGGTACATTACAGAAGAAAAGAAACAGCCCTGACAACAGGCTTGTTGTTTTTGTTCTTTGATCTCAGAGATTTCTCAAAATTCTTGAAATATTTTGGTAGAAAAATCCAACAAAGTTAAGTCAGGTTCTCTGGACGAATTAAAATAAAAATAAAAATAAAAACTTGTTGAAACGTTTCGTCTTTAATCCAAAAGACCGTCAGGATGAGGAGCTTCAGTAAACCCTGTCTTATAAATAGCACTTTGTCATAGTGGATCAGCCAGTTGGTTGTTGACAATTACCGTAATTTCTTGACTATTGAGCACTTCCAACTATAAGCCGCACCCACAAAATTTAAAAATAACAATAATTTTATACATATATAGGCCTCGCATGTCTAAAAGCTGCAGGCGTCCATGTTGTAACATGAGATATTTACACTGTGATATTTTCTAAACCTTTAATTAAATACATACAGGTAACACACACAAATGCATAAGGTCAATGTTTCTTTTATTTTTTTCTTCCTTTTTGGAAGAGTTCCAGTAAAACGACTGGTTTAAAAAATAAAATACAGCAGCCTACCAGGAAGTCAGTGATCGCTATCTTCACCTGCCTGTCTCCCACAAAGCTTGGAGTGCCATTTTAAATGCACGATTCACACTTTTTTCGAGCGGCTAAGGCTGCAAATACGTTGATGTGCCCCCAGGAAAGGAGGAAGTTCCCCCCTCCTTGGGGGAACAACTTGGGTGGGGGGGTGGGGGTCATTGTCCTCCCCTCCCTGTTTTCATTGGTCCACTGTGACTTGTTCGGTAATTTCACTGTTCAGATTTTTTTTTAACCTTTATTTATTCTGATAGTCTCATTGAGTCATGAGGACCCACCCCACAAGAGAGTCGTGTACTGGGCAGCTATGTGAGCGCATGGGTGTGAGGAGGCTAAATGTTTTGGTGATGTGAAGCTGGTTAGGCCATCAAAAGTTAAAATAAAATCCATAAATTAGCCGCATAAGCCACTGCGTTCAAAGTGTGTGGAAAAAAGAAGCGGTTTATAGTCCGGAAATTACGGTAGCAATTGTTTCTTATTTCTATTGGTCATTCATTCCAATTAGTCTTGTTTGACCTGTTTACTTTCTTACATCGTACATAAAATATGGGTTTATGAAATTTTAAAACCATTACATTCTGTTCTTATTTCCATTTTACACAACAAACTTTTTTTTCCAAATTGGTATTGTAGATCATTTTTTTCCAAGTGCAACAACAACAAAAAAAAAACACATCACAGACTTGGTGATCTGCTGTTTATGGTATATTCCCCTGCAGAGGCTCTGTGCTCAGAGCTTACATAACTGTTGAGGAAAAGGGCATGATGCTTTCAGCGTGGAACCAGCTGAAAGCCGTCACCTCAAGAAAAAAAATGCTGCACAGGCATCAGCAGCATTTCAATGCAGAGTAATGAGGACGGAAAAGGACTGCGGGGGCTCAAATCAAGCTGTAATTTGCAAAGTTAAAGCAGGTTTTACATACCGCCACTATTCTGAAGCGTTTATAATATCTGCTTTGACTGAGCATGAAACAGTGTGACACACTGCTGTGACAGCAGGTGACAGGATTCTTCCGTCATCCCTGTTTGGGTGTGGGTGGGCACACCATCTGACTGTGAAAGCTGCGTCCCTTCAACTTTTGCAGTTTGACGTTTAAGATATCAGAAAACGCCACGCTTTGGTAGAAAGAGTTGAAAAATAAAATTACTGTCAGCTCCGAGTGGTTGAATTCTCTGAAGCCTCACCCTGATATTCCTACATTGTTTCTTTTCTTTTTTTTTATGTTTTGCTTGCGTCATGCATCATTATATTTTATTTCCTCAGAAGTGGAAGGTCAGCCAGACGAAGATCCGTGTCATCTCGACCCTGCTCTTCATCCTGTTCGGGTGCCTCATCTTCGTGGCCCTGCCAGCTGTCATCTTCAAGTACATCGAAGACTGGAGCACGCTCGAGTCCGTCTACTTCGTCGTCATAACCCTCACCACCATCGGCTTCGGGGACTTCGTCGTCGGAGAAAAAAGTAATTCAACTGAGGGTGTGTGATCTCTTTTTATTTTTTCATTTGCATGTCTGCCACCTCGATTAGAACTGGAATATTTATAGCTGAGCGATACCTCAGCCAGCTTGACTCGAGAAGTACTCAGCAGTAAAGAGTCTCCCACCAGACCACCATGCTGTCTTTTGCACCATAAGCTCATTTTTTTAATGATTTTTCCTTTATATGTACATGAAACGCCACTTCAAACGTTTAAACTCACTGCTGTTCTGAACTTTCTACGCTGATTTTTTTGTTTATTGATTGTCTTCTAGTGACAAGCTGGTGTTCATACACAACAGAGCTGTTGACTTAAACGGAAGCTATTAATGTGATGAACAATTAGTATCATACCTGTTGCAGATAGCTTTATGAATGACCTGTTCCATTCATAAACATCAGAATATCAAAACTTGACTATGGCACATCATCTACAGTTTTAAAATTATACTCAAATTTTAAAAGTTAGAGTTTTTTTGTACTTCACTAACTTCCTAAACTTCCAATTCCAAACTTTATATTTGTGAAAAAAGAACATCAGTGCCAGGGCTGTTCAACTGGCGGCCCAGGGGCCAAATCAGGTCCACGGATGAACTCAGTTTGGCCCACCAATGGGTTCATTTTAAATAAAACTAGATTTTAAACTATCAAACAAACGTAATTATGACTAACAGCTGGATGTCTGGCCCCTGAGCTCATGGCTTTCAGTAACTGTGGCCCCCTGAGCAATTTAGTTGAATAGGCCTGATCTATGCCATCAAATCAGAGTGCAAAATAGAAGCCTGCTAAAAAGTGCATGCAAATAAAAAACATGTCACTCATAAGAGTTTGCATATTTTTATTAAAAATTAGGTTTTATTTTTGCAAAGTGACTCAAACTTGTGCGTTACACTTCTGCACAAGGATCAGACACTGAGCTGTTTTTGTTAATCAACATGTGCTTATTGCTTCTATTCTTAGGCTTTCGGAGCGACAGCACCATGTGCAGCTCCACACTGCTCCTTGCTACTGTGTTATCTTCATCCATGCATGCATTTTCTTTACATGCATTTTTCTTTTCTGGGGCTGGTGCCCACCTAGGGACGGCTGTGGCTGAGCGGTTAGAGCAGTCATCCACCAATGCAAGAGTTGGAGGTTTGATTCCACCAGCAGTCACATGCTGAAGTGTCCCTGGGCAAGACACCGAACCCCTCGTTGCCTCCCATGTGTGTCCCATCGGTGTATGAATGTGATAAAGCACTGATTAATCTTTGTACAGAAATAGTAGAGTACTGTATGAATGGGTAAATGGGGCCACAGATTGTAGTGTAAAGCACTTTCAGTGTCTTGATATGATAGAAAAGTGCTATACAGTCCATTTACCATTGATGGTGCCTCTAGTAGTCACTATGCAAGTGGTCTACCCCAGGTCACAAGTCTATCACAGAGTCATCGAGGTGAATGAGACAATCATTCTCACTCTTACTCACACAGACAAGATACCAGTTAACCTAACATGCATGCTTTTGTTTTGCGTACTCCACCCCGAAAGGCCCCAGCCGAGAAGCAACCATGGGATCTTCTTGCTGTGAGACGACCACCTTAACCAGTTCAAATGACTTCTAGCTTAACTTGCTGGAAATTTACCACCAAATGAAGCTCCTTTTCTAAAATATGTCAAACTTCTTCCATCTCTGATGCATCATTGTGTAAAATGCAAATGCAAAAAAGACATTTGCTTAGTAATACTTTTGTCCTTGCAAATATAACGTGACATAGACATTAAATTACAAAGATTTAACAGCAGGTGTTGGTGTTTAAGCAGAAGGTGAATGTGAGAAGGAAGAATCTGGAAAACAAAATGAATCAATACATGGGAGACGCCATATATAAGTGTGTGTGTTTGTAGCAGATGGTTAATTTGAGTTGACCTGCCTGGAAAATAACAAAAGAGAGGCAGATGGGAAACATCACAAACACTTAGCTGCTAAATTCAACTTCCCTGAGCAAGCCTAATGAATACGGATTAGATTACAGCGCCTGCACCAACCGCCCTGTAGTTACAGTAAACCAATTAGCCCCGACTTCTGTTAGTTAAACACTTCCTGTGGTGGATCATTATGTATACCACTTAAGCATTTGCTGCCGGAGCTAGTTTACTCTGAAAACCCTCCCATCAATTTCACTTGCATAAAATCTATATTGTGTTTTAAATGCAGATTTATACAGATCAGACAATTGTCAAAATGTCATCTCGTTTTAAATTCTAATTGAATTAGTGATACTCTATTTGTGATTCCAGAGAAAAAGATTTGACAAGATAATAAATTTCATTTTCTTTATGGAGAATGGGTGGTGAATGACGTAAAGTGAAAGTCTTTACATATAATCAGACCATTTTCCAAGAAAGTGAGAACCTTACTGAATTTTCATGCTTGGAGCACCGAGATCACATAATTGGGTTTCTGGGAAAATATAAAACTTCCTAAATGTTCTGTTTTGAATGTGACCATTTTGTTTCATCTCCTCAGTCTTACTTTTTATATTTTCCAGCAAAGTAGCTATCCTTTGAAGTGAGAGTCAAAAGCATCAGGCCAATTACAAGCCAGACAGCAACAGACACGACTTTCTAAAGGTGACACACCAAGTCTCATTAAGAGTTGGATAAAAGGTAGTTTTACTTAGCTCACAGCTTTGAATCAACATAAACAAACACACATCCTGCTTTCTCTTGCTTCTCTTCTCAGAAGATTAATTTTAGCAGTAAACAACAATGTAATGCACCTTTATTTGTTCACTCTTGACTTGAGCAGGTGTTTGGTATCAAAGGCACAGTTTTATCCTGGTTTAGATCCTGACTAGCATGAGTTTTTCTGTTCATCTAGGGGAATGTTCATCATCTGCAGCTCCTTTAATCCGTGGGGTCCCTCAAGGGTCTATTTTAGGTCCACTGCTTTTTAACCTCTACATGTTGCTTTTATGGTCTTTTTTTAATTTTTTTTTATTTATTTATTTATTTATTTTTTTTTTTTTTTTTTAGAAAACATCCCTTTTCATTGCTTTGCTGATCATATTCAGTTGTATCTACCCATGAAGAAAGACAAGGTCACTCCACTGGAACCACTCAAACTATCTAAATGACATTAAAGTCTGGTTAAAACTAAATTTTCTGAATTTAAATGAAAATAAAACTCAAGTCATCAGCTTTGGTTAATGTAACACACTTGACACTCTTGGCCCCTTGGCTTCATACAGCCACTCCACTGTCAGGAATCTGGTACAGTAGTTATTTTTGATAGTACTGTACTTTTAATTACACAAACAGATAAAGGCAGTTGTGAAAATCAAGTTTTTTCCAACTAAGACAAAGTGAAGTCTTGTCTCCCTTTCTGAGACTTTGAAAAGGTGATTCACACGTTGATTAGTGATCGTTTGGAGAGAAATCATCTCTGCATCGCTTACAAACCGTCCAGAACGCAGCAGCTCATCTTTTAACAGCAACTAAAAAACACAATCACATGACCCATGTCCTGGCTTCCCTCTACTGTCTTCCTGACCACTTCAGGATTGATTTTTAGATTTTATTGCTTGTTTTTAAAGTCTTAAAAGATCTGGCCCCATCTTAGTTATGTGAACTTCTTAACATCTACACTCCAGTAAGAGCACTCGGTCTACCCTCCAGCTCCTCTTAGATGCCCCCCAGATCCAAACTGAAGTCCAGAGGTGATCGGGCTTTTGCAATTGCTGCCCCAAAACTGTGGAACATTTTACCTGATAATTCAAAGACTGCAGAGACTGTTGGACTTTTAAATCTTTTCTCAAAACTCATCTTTTTTCCTCGGCTTTTGATCCACGCAGAGTTTGAGAACTGAGTGGTACGAGATGTATTTGTTTATTGTTCTTATTACTTTCATTTTAATTTGACTAAATTGCAAAGCATTTTGGTCAGCTTTTTGTTGTTTTTGTGTGCCATATAAAAAAACTGTCATTGACGTTTATTTGCGCAGGTAGATCAGAGAGTCTGGAGTACTACTACAAGCCTGTGGTGTTGTTCTGGATCCTGGTTGGCTTGGCGTACTTTGCTGCAGTTCTCAGCATGATCGGAGACTGGTTCCGAGTCATCTCCAAGAAAACCAAAGAGGAGGTAGGTGGTGTTGTGGCGGAACCGCTGGGATATTTAAAATAAAATGGATTTCAAAGGTCAAATCCTGTGTGACTGTCCCCAGCTGTGCCCAGCTGTCATTTACAGCATCAAGTGAATCATTTGCTCCTTAAAGATGCTTTAAACTCATAAAGCTTCACGCTGAGCAGGTGCAAAAACAAAATTCAACATTAATACCCTACAAAACAATCAGTAGCAAACAATGCTTCCATTACAAAAGCCAACAGATGGATGATACTGCTATAGCTTTTCATAAGCTTGCTGTTGTGACAAACAATAGAATATTGCTCATCGCCGCAGAAACATTCATTATAATGGCAAATAATAGCCTGTATCGGAGCAACATTCTCAATAAAACCAATATTAAAACTAGATGACATAATTATGTACCCTGATGGTTGACACATGGTTAACAAAAGAATCATTACACAAGCATTAAATATTCACGAGTCACTGTCTTGCGCTCAAAGCAATGACTCATGGGAGTTTTAAACTGCCAGTTTTCCGACTTCCTGTTGTGGCTGGATGTGACGCAACAAAAACACTGAATGACAGAGACAATACGAGTTTTGGTTCCTGCCATTATTTTTATCAGCCCACTGCCATGAAAAGCAGGAGATCAAGTAATCACTTGCACACGGTCATTATCTCTACCCACTTTGAATGTTATCAGCCATTAACGCCACATATGGGGATAATAACAACTAAAGCCCTATTTGCATGGAATTAGTTTTAACTAGGGAGCACATGTATTAAATAAATTACTCACCAACTTTTGCTTTTTTACGTGGCACATTCACATGGGATAATCAAATACCTGAGATTTAGCTGAAATTTACGGACATCTTCCAGATATGATGTTAATGCGCTGCGTTGTCATAATCGGGCCGGTCTATAATAATGTGCTTAATGTGCAGGCCAGGTCGGTCTCAGGCTTTGATGTGGTTTTACCAATCAGCACTAAAGAAAACTAAAGAATGCACAATATAACATTGTGTTGCTTGTTGAAGAGCAGGCAGGTCTGTTTTTGTTGTCGGTACAACAAACAATAAAATGAAGTTTTATGTCAGGTTTGGACAAAGCTTGAAAGAGCCGCAGGTTGCAGACCCCTGTTCTAGTTGGAGAGACATTTGCAGAAAGTTCACGCAGACTGGTCAGAGCTTCTTCATAACAGACTCGTTGTGCTCTTATTGTTTTCTAGTTTTATGCTCAAGGCATAAATCTGAAAGTGACTCTTATTCATCATCGCTGTGTGAGGTAAATACCGTCTCACACCGGATGTTTGTCTGCTCAGTAAAAAGATTTCTTGTTCTGGCAGCTTCATAATCCACATTCAAATTTTAATTTTCTAATTTTTAAATTTACCCTTTATTTATAAAGGTAGTCTCATTGAGCCAAATGTACACTTCTGCTGAAACTCACAACGTCCACCTCTTTTTTATAAATTCTATGTGACAGAAATTAGGATGGTGCCAACTTGGAAGTGTTGAGTTCCTCCCAACCCACTAACAGATATAAGAAGAGGCCGTGAGCTCTGCAGAGAATCAGATTAGTGGGAGGCAAGGGTTGTTATTTTAGAGGGAAGTTCCTGGTAGGGAGGAACATTGAGGATGAGCAGACAGAGAAAGCAACTAGGGAGAGGCTTTTTTTTTTTTTTTGCTCCAAATGTTCACTCACATGTGCCATAAATCTCAATTCAAGTGCCTCTTCACCTCAAAGGCTAATAAATAAATAATCAGTTCAGAGAAGAAGGCCTGATGCAACATGAAAGTTAAACCATTCAATAACCACAAATGTACTCCAGAAGATACAATGCGTGTCTTCTAGAAGCCAGAAAAACTATGCCTTTTTATTGACTTATACAGTATTCCTAAACCTAAATAAATGATTAAGTGATGGTTTAGCATGCCACATTTTCCAGTGGCAGCATTATGTGCTTGTGATTTATGCATAAACTGAATATAAATCATGCAGTTTTACAACCCAAAAAAAAAAAGTTTAATTGCTATTATTTTCTACCTCTTGTGACTGCACAAATAAAAGAAAACTGGACTGTAAGGGAAATTATTCTTTTAAATTTGTTCTAAATTTGAACCAGACTGTAATAGCACGATGGCAGCACAATGGATCAGTGGTTAGCACTGTTGCCTCACAGCAAGGAGGTCCTGAGTTCAATACCCGGTTGGACCAGGCGTCTTTCTGTGTGAAGTTTGCATGTTCTTCTCATGCTTGCATGGGTTTTGTACTCCAGTTTCCTCCCACAGATCAAAAACATGCATGTTAGGCTGCCTTCAGGCCCAGGCCTCCCTTGCCAAAGAGATCTGTGATTTCAGTGGGATTTGCCTGGTTAAATAAAGGTTAATTAAAAAAAAAAAAGTAATAATAGACAGCAAAGGTAAAAAAAATAAATTAAAAAATTAAAAACAGCCTAGAGCTGGTTGTATCAATCCCAAGTTCTCCTTCTTCTGGTATTAGTTTATTCGTTTGTTATAAATCTCAGCTCCCTGATAGATGGAGACCAAATAACAAAGGAAGGTTAGGAAGTTCTTCCACGGGGTTCACTAATTAGAGCTCAGGACAAGAGTGCTCGAGGGAAGAGCTGTTCCACAGCTGTCTGAAGAGATTCATGGAGATGCCAGTCATGATCTCACACTGAATTTCTTTAATTATTGGTCACATTAGCGAGATCCGCTCTAGTAAAGAGATCAGTCTCCCCATCATTGCATAACTTCTGCATATTATTATTATTATGCTCATAATTGCTTTTAAATTACTGAACTTAACTTAAGAAATGTAACACATATATACAGTAAACCACGACCTTAGGAACTAGGGGTGCTCAGGGTTCTAAAGCACCGCTTTACAGATGATTAGAAATAACACAACAAAAGCTAAAGAAGGAATAAATAGTGACTTATTATTGGAGGACATTAAGTAACTGTTTGGTCACGCTTGTGGTGATGCCCTTGACCAGGCAGCAAAGTATAATAAAATGGCTACTTAAACGCTATTTTGGATTTCTGTCTGTTCCAAGTGGGCTCGGAGTGGAGAAGCAGAATATGTAACTGTTAACAGCTCGAGTACTCGAGGTGACCGCCTGCTGATGAACTCTTTGACTCATGTTGCCAGAGTACCATCAGAAGTGAAAAAACTGTCCAGCAAGTGAAGAGAAGGAAGGTATGGGCTGCACCGCTGGACAAACAGCAGGTCTTTAAAACCTCACTAGAAATCACTACATTATGCTGCAAAGAAGGACTACATTGTTTGTTTTGTGTGCCTTCAGCCTATCAATGTTTCTTTACCACAGCATGGGTGAATGGAAATTATTCTTCTTGTTATTTTATTTTATTTTTTGTGGCAAGAGGATTTTCCAAAGGACAAAGAGCAAAATTCAGTTTCCATGAGAAATAGCCAGTGTAGATAAGAAAATAAAAGTCTTTGCACATTTCTCCACAAATAAACTCACTTTGATTGCAGTCTGTTTTATAGCAGTGTATATATTTGAATTATTTATTTGTTAACCTATTTTTAACCAGGCAAATCCCATGGAGATGATAGAAAATGTACAAGGATTAAAATATAATTTAAACAAAGAGAACTGATATTTTCAGCTCTGCTTTTCAGTCAGACAGAGCAGATATTTTCTGAGGATGGTGGAAAGACACCATCTTCTGTAAAGTCTCGGCAATAAGCTGCAAGTCTTTCTTCTCCTCTAAGGGACGGCTGGAGAACCATACCGTCCACAGCTCAAGAAACGTTCTCACTGATAAGGGTTGTGAAGAGTTTCTACAGGAGTCCCATTTTTCTGAGGGTCCACAACTAGAAACATCATTCCTGGACCTCCTGCAGATCCTGGTGTCCATTTCTTCCCTGGCTAGACTGCAACAAATAACTGCACTTGTTTCTGATATAGTAACAGCTGAGTTTCCAAATGAGATTAGTAAAGTATTTATCGGAGGGGAGTGGTGGTGAAGAGGTTAGAGAAGGTGGGCCTGTGACCACCGGTTCAATTTCCTGGGCCGACAACATCAAAACGTGGTTGGGAAATATGAAACACCTACACCTGCCTCCACCCTCATTTGCTCCACACTGGGCCCCTGAGCAAGGCCTTTAACCCCCACCATCTGCTCCCCCGGGTGCCCTAGATGATAGATGTCTGCTCCACAGAGGGCTGTGGTGGCTCGGTGGTCTGTGGTTGCATCAGGAAGGACAACTACCAAGTTTTCATGTGTTAGTTCACTACGATGATCCCTGAAGAAGGGAGCAGCCAAAAGAAGATTAATAAAGTTTCTATCTATCTATCTATCTATCTATCTATCTATCTATCTATCTATCTATCTATCTATCTCTATCTATCTATCTATCT
>JARVLU010000179.1:17766748-17777869 GCA_031762415.1 Simpsonichthys santanae | reverse complement strand
CTATCTATCTATCTATCTATCTATCTATCTATCCATCCATCCATCCATCCATCCATCCATCCATCCATCCATCCATCAATCCACCGTCTGTCCGATCAGCAGGCAGCAGAAATATCTGGGCTATTTATTCTATTTGCTTCCTCAGAAGTAAAGCGAGCATGTCTGACCACGTGCTGACATCAGTCTGTGTTTCTGTCGCTGTAGGTCGGTGAGTTTCGTGCGCATGCAGCCGAGTGGACAGCAAACGTATCGGCGGAGTTCAAAGAGACCCGCAGGAGGCTCAGCGTCGACATCTACGACCGGTTCCAGCGAGCCGCGTCCATCAAACGCAAGCTGTCGTCCGAGCTGGGAATTAACGCGACCATGAACCAGGAAATGACCCCTGGGAAGAGGACGCTGTCAGTCAACCTATGCGAGGACAGAGAGGCTTACTCCAACATGACGCTGTCTCTCAGCCCAGTTCCAGGAGCTCTGAGCAGGAACGGCAGCTTCTGTTTGAACGGCCTGAGTCCAAACCACGCCGACCGACAGGAGATTGCCATCATCGAAAACCTGAAATGAGGAGCAACCTCAAAATGACTTTCAGTGGACGAATTATCTGGCGCGGGAGACTAAAAATACGGTGCTTTGGTGCACATCGATTCGCTAAAAACAAATAAGGTACCCAAGCACGTTCATGAATCAGAATGTGTTTCTGTGATTCATCGACTGAAGCACAAGCGTGCTTTCACGTTTCCCTCTCAAACATGTAAAGAAGGTGGCGTTCAGTGATGAATGAAGTCGGACTTGAATCATGGCCCTGCCAGCATCCTCTGCAGCTGAATCAGCGACAAAACCAAATGGAAAGTATGCTTCAGACTAAAACAAATGATTGTTTCAGAGGCGTGATTAGAACAGATTTCTTCATCAGCTGAAAGAGAATGAGCATCCATTCAGACGTGGCAGCCCACCGATCATCTTCTTTTTTCTCCTCATTTCCTGGAGAACATAAATGTGTAGAAACATATGAAGCAATAGATGCATTTGTGTCTCTTCTTGGATTTCCAGAATCCCTGAAATCTGGATCAGATTGAGGATCCTGCTGGTAAAAAAAAAACAAAAAAAAAAACAGCTTTGTGGACCTGTGTGCCCTGTGGTTCTTTGCAGGCTGCAGCTTGGCATCAACACAACAAGGAATGTCACTTTGGACCACGTCCTTCTTCTTTCACTATGAAATTATATGCCTTGCATTTGCTTCTTTCACTTGAGACAAATGTTGACATTTTAGTTTCTTAATGAGCAGCGTTCATCTATTTATCTAAAAGAATAATCCACTGGTGCCTTACTGACAACCACACTGAACATGTGAGGGCGTATGGCAGACTGAGCCTCAGCTCGCCACTTGTACTTGTTAAATTTGTGCAACGCAGACATTTTTTTATTTGAATGTGTCTTGGATAATAAGGATGCCTGTTAATCTCCTCAGACACTGGTAAGACAGGAGTCTACATTTGAGAAATGAATGGAAAAACTAGGCATGGGCCAGTTTTACAGGATTAAAAAAATGTTTATCGTCCTGTTCCTTCAGTTTAAGCTCTTGTCAGCCGTCCGACCACGATGACCTTCCAGTTCTTTTCGTTCCCAGATGGAGAGGAAACTCACACAAACTTAATAAAATCAATAGAGGTACATTACACTGCCTGGCCAAAAAAAAAAAAAAAAAGGAAGTCACCACCTGGATTTAACTAAGCAATAGGTACGAGCCTCCTGTTGGATAATTACTGCCTGGGTGATTATCTTTCAGCTGGAAACAAGTTATTTAACCCCAACTGGTGCAATGAGTTGCTTCTCATTTCTTAAATAACCATGTTGAATGACACATCGCGTGGTTGTGGAGAAGATGTCAGTCTGTTTGAGAAGGGTCAACTCATTGACATACATCAAGCAGAGAAAACATCTAAGGAGATTGTAGAAACTACTAAAATTGGGTTAAGAACTGTCCAGCACATTATTAAAAACTGGAAGGATAGTGGGGACCCATCATCTTAGAGGACGAAATGTGACTGGAAAAAAATCCTGAATGATCATGATCTGCGATCACTTGAACGTTTGGTGAAATCATATCGAAGGAAAAACAACAGTAGCACTCAGGGATATGTTTAATAGTGAAAGTAAAAGTATTTCCACATGCACAATGTGAACAGAACTCAATGGATTGGGACTGAACAGCTGTGTACCTTAAGAAAACCACTAATCTGTGAGGCTAACTGAAAAAAAAAAGGCTTCAATTTGATAGGGAGCATAAAGATTGGACTATGGAGCAATGGAAGAAGGTCATGTGGTCTGATGAGTCCAGATTTGCTCTGTTCCAGAATGATGGGTGCATCAGGGTAAGAAGAGAGGCAGGCGAAGTGATGCGCCCATCATGACTAGTGCCTAGTCATCAATGCAAGATGAAAAATGAATGCAACACTGGATGGAAATAGATCTTGTGACATTGCAGAAGCTTATTGAAACAATGACACAGCGAATGCATGACATAATCAAAGCTAAAGGCGATCCATTGAAATATTAGTGTGTGACCTTATTTTTTTAATGGCCACTTTTTTTGGCCAGGCAGTGCATTTTTACCTTTTTAATGTAGGCAAGGCAGGAAAAATTACAAGCTCAGCGCTGAGGCGTCCGTCCGATCCATCACAACCCGGAAGCGGAAGAGAAGACCCCGTGCAAAAGAACGCCCCAGCTTATGTTGGCCCTCGGCTCCGCCTTCACATCTGGAGCGGGCACAGCCTATCAGAGTGTATCAGTGGAGTGACTATGTGTGACGTCATTAGTCTTATCTGTTCTGTAGGCGGGTAATAGGGTGATGTGCAAATCTAAGCGTTGGAAGCAAGCTAAAACAAAAATGACTCCTTATCGGGTGTTGCCCCCGGGATCGCTCGTTGCGAGCAGCTGAGACTGATGCGATCCGTTCTGAACCAGGTTATGAGTCAGAGTAGACCAGACCAGGCCTTCAGCAAGATTAAACGTCTAACTCTTATTAAGTGAAACATCGGAGACAGTGCAGGCTTATTTCCCAATCCCATAACGAAAACACTGAAGCCTTCTACAAAACTGAGCTTTGAAATATTATTTAATTATTATTAATTGAAAAAATGAGGAATTATTGAAAAATATATGAATATGTGAATATTGAAAAAATCAACAAGTTAAGAGTTTTAAAAACTCGTGCTGATCTGGAGCTTTGCTTCCCATGACTTTGTGACTTAAAAACCAAAACAACAATAAAGCCATTTTTTAGCCTTTACTTTTGTTTCCATGTGTCTTGATCATGTTGTTATCAAACGCTGATCAAGTGCTGAAAGGAGTAAATAACGCTTTTGACACAAACCTAAAAGAGAAGTGTGTGATTTTTTATTTTTATTTTTATGTGATGTGCCAAAAAACTATTATCAGTTAATATTTTATTAGCCTTATCACAAGACACGGAGCATGGGAAAACATACAGTTGTTTCTTTTTATCTTCATGCTGTGTTCTGTGACTGATGTGACTCATAAGGTGCAAACTATTTTGCAGAACATCACTTCATAAATCAACAAACCTTTCAGCCAAGCTAAGAATATTCTTTTTCTGTATTCTGATACATTGTTATTGTGGACTTCTCGCTACTTAGTGGCGCATCATGGTTTTCAGCATTTATATTAGAAGACTATTCAAAAATAAAACAGTCAAAGTAGTGTAGGCTTGTCATTCCTTACTACCGGTAGTTGCGGCGAGCTGCAGTCAGCTGTGTACGATGGCAGAATGAGTAGAAAGTTGGAGGTCTGGACATTTGGCCAGTACCAAAATAAAACACAGTTACAGTGTGTCTACAAAAACAGAGTAACACATTTATTTTTTAAAGTAAAATTATTTTAACTAAAAGTTTGCAGAAAGCCACTTAAATGATCATGTATTTCAGTAGAAAAAAAATGCGGAGTTGCCATGGCAGCTACTATAATTAGCGAGCATCAGTCTCCTCTAACATAAACAACTAAATTTTTAACAAAACTGACTTTAGTAATATGATGAAATTAAGCTGTTTTATATTGCATATATATTTGGGTCTTTTAATTTGTATCAAAGTCAGTATAACTAAACAAATATAACTTATTGATGTTAAAGCAGTATGTTATTACTTAAGTTTAACAGCAATCATAGGAACAGTTGTATGTTTGTTTTTGAATGAATGCATTGAACATGTATAATTGTATTTATACACGTAATTAAGCCATGCTTTTATTTTGTCAAGATTTGTCAAACATCCAGGCTCTTATACTGGTCCATGCCTAGAAACAGTTCATGTTTTAGGGATTTATTACACAACTCAGTGTGCAGAAAAAGGATTGCTGCTCGTGTTGGGTTTTTGAATCAAACTATTCTTTTCTCAGCCAAAGTAAGAATTCTGTTGTTAGTGAGAAAATGACGATTTCTAGGTCTCCAGACTGGTTTAAGTGGCAGAAATGTTTTTTTGTTGCTTGTACATCCTGTTTTACTTGGTTTTTATGACCGATTGTTGTGTTTTGAACGCTATGTTTAACTTCCCCCCTCATAAATGAACCCTTGCATAGACGGAAGTTCAAACCATATCTTTTTCATTTGTTTGGTAACATTTGCTCCTCGCCTGATAAAAACGGGATATTTATTGTACTGCCAATACTGAATGTACACCATAAGAAACCTTTTTATTTAAGCTTCTATGACAGCTGCTTAGAGGTGAATGAGATGCAGCTCTTAGAATGAATGAATTAAAAGATGACCCACTGTGGGATTAGTCGTAAAAATGAAGGGAATGGATGAAAGGTCTGTCTGTATCTCACTGTCACTTATAAGACAAGACAACATCCTCTTTCTCTGCGGGTCAGAAGTGTTCTCCGGTCAAAAATGTTTTTCTTTCAGATGAATTCCAGTCGTCTTTTGGTGTCACTTCATGATGCGCCAGCTTTTACATAAAAGAAGAAAAGAGCTCATTCTTAGATGTTTACGCGTGACCTCAGGGCGCAGACTAAATTGGCACCACTGATTTAACACTGACTCATGTTTCCCATCCAACTTTTATTTAATTATTTATTTATTTATTGTGAGTTTTGATTTAGTTTTGGCAACAAACCCTATGGAACAGATTTTAAAAATCTAATACGATAGAAAGGTTGTATTCCACATAAAATTATTAAACTATTGCCCTTCAGAGCTGGTAATGTATTATTTATTTATTTTGTCCAGGATGCTGAAATTCACAGCTGGATTACAAAAATAATAATACATTTTTTTAAAGCAGCATATGAGACTCAGAGTGAAATTGGGCTGATTATAGATTATAAACATTTTTCCATTTTTAAGATTTTATTTTCCTCATGATCTATTTTTTGGTTGTGAAAGACCTAATCACATTTAAATTCATTATATCTAGCTTCAGTGAATTCAGGTTTGAATTCTGTCTCATTCTTTAGTCAACGCATCAATCCTGCAGAATATATAGAAAAAATTATATTTGCATCTTGCAGCATTAGAAAACACATCACAAAGTCAGCATGTTTAACAAGTCAGATTTGATGTGTTGAACCTGTTAAGTGCTTATTAAATGGAGTTTTTCCATGAACAATAAAAAAATCACATCTTTCATGCTGCATCTTCCATTAAAATTAGATTTTATTCAGCAAGAATTGTGTAAAGCAGGTAGTTGAAAAATTAAAAGAGAACGAAAACCAGCAAAATATTTTTTTAAATGTCGTGATACCACTCTTCTTGCAGCATGGACCCTTTGCACACTGACTTATTGATTTGCACCTTGCCCAGGGAAAGTCTCATTAATACTGATTTTTGCCTTGGGGAAATCCGCTCTAGACTCGGTGTAGCATCACAAATCAAACCCCTGTCAAAAAAATAAGACGCTTTATTGCTTTTCCTCCGTCGGCTGTTTGATTGACAACCTGCTCGTGTGTCAGAACGTCAAAGGCTGTCGTCAGCGAAGGGTTATACAACACGTCAGGCCGTGTGAGGCCACATGGAGTGAGTGTGTGACTCCAGGTTGTTGGGTTTGAGGAACCTTACATCATTTCAAGTGTTTTCACAAGGTGTCCTCCTCTTCTACCAAGGTGACCGTTTTTAATTAGCTCTCACATCACAATCCCATTTCTGGCACGCTGAATGTATTTATCCCTTGGCGATTGCAGCGACGAGCCTCGTTATGAATGTAAGCACATTTCATCTTTTAGCGTTACCAATGATATACGCAAAGACCTTCGAACAGCTCAGATAATAAACTGTGAAAACATGCTATTTAAACTCAGACATCATAAAGTGTTTTTAATAGTTTTCATCTATATTTTATTTTACAGGTTTGAAAAATGTAAAAATTTACTACAGTGACTTTATGGACTGTTTTTATATAAACCACAGCACTGGCCTAAATATGCCAATATGCCAAAATTGCATGAGACTCTTGTAAATGAGACATTTCCCCCAAAACGTGTTCTCAAACATGAACACACTTTTTACATATTTTCCAAACGACATGATTTCAGCAACTGTTGCATGCTACGATCACTAGATTTATAAAACACTGGAGGCAGCAGTTTGTCTTCTATGCCAACCTTTGCTTTGCATTCTATAATGTTATGAAATTGTATGTCTCCAATATGTTAATGTTGTATGTCACTTCAAAGTCACTTTTCAGAAAGTTTAAAATAAAATTATTTATATGCAAAACCACTGAGGTTAGTGTTTTTTCTTTAGTCAAATAAGAACATTTAAAATGGGAGAAATTGCATTTCTTGAAGAAATGCAGTGTGAACGTTTATTGCTGAAGAACTTCTTGAAAAACAGCTGAAATGAACTTTAAAAAAAGAAACACGCTGATCTTGAAATGAAAGAACAAGCCTAAATTAACATAAGGAAGCATGAAAGAACACATATTTGCTGAATTAAGTTCAAGTTAGCAGAAAATAGCACAAAAGTTAGGAGATTAACTGAAAAGGTGTAAAGAAACTTAAACTGAAGGAAGTGGAAAGAGCTTAAATGAGCTCCACAAAGGTGGAATTAGCTGAAAAAGCAAAAATAAGCATAAAAACAGCTAAGATATCAGTTGAAACTAGCTGATAAAAACTGACAGGAGCATAATAAACTTAAATTGCCTTAAAAAGTTAATTAGGTTGAAAGTGGCAAAAATTACCGTATTTTCTGGCGTATCAATCACTCCAGTGTATAAGTCACATCAGTCCAAAAAAGCAGCATGAAGAGGAAAAAACATATATAAGCCGCTTGGTATGTTGCATTTATTATGCGTCACCACTGACCCGTCATGTTTATTATGCGTTTCATGGTCAAAATAGCTTCATTTTGCCTGGGCGGCATGGCGCCATCCATTCATCCATCACAGCCAGAGCTGCTAGCTCTCCAGCATTCCTCCGCCTGCACCAGCTGAGTGAAGTGAGCATGCACAGGAGGACTCGCTGTTGCAGTTCTTCAAAATTTAACGCGTCAGTCAACAATTGCGTTACGAATATGGAAAAAACACATACAAGTCGCTTCAGCGTATGAGTCGCAGGACTGACAAATATATGCTGAAAACTTCCACTTATGCCGGAAAATATGGTATACGTCTACATAACAGCATAAACGTTTATACATTTACATTTTAAGGCTCTTTTGAAGCTCACCAAAAAAGCACATAATTTGAGATCATTAATCATTTAATTTCACAGTTTCACACCGATAACTGAAATCAGGTCTCTCTTGTAAAATAGTCCTCGTGGTTCAATGGGACTAACCTGTTTAAATAAAGGTTGAATGAATGAATGAAAAAATGCATCTAGATTTTACTTTACTTCTCTCTTTAACATGTTCAAATATTAAAAAAACCTCTTAAATTATATTTACGCTCTCAACTTAAATCATTTCTGAATTCCAGAAGGCTTTTTTTTCAGTGCTTTATACACTATTTCCAGTATTTTAATATATATACAACATCATTGAAATTTAAAGTATTACTTTGAATAAAAAGTTTATTGGTTCACAATATCACTATATTAAAAGCCTAATTGCTTTTTTTTGTAACTTTACTAATACGTCATAGTTGTTTTATTTGCATTTCCCCATACTTCTGAGCATTTTAGTTAATTTTAACTAATTAAATTTAATTGATTTGATTTGTTTTTAGTATAAGGCTGTTTTGAATTTGATTTTAAAAGTTTTTATTACATGCTGATACTGTACTGCCATTGGTTTTATTGACTGGATAGCACTTTGGCTCTGTGGTTGTTTAAGGTGCTTTGTAAATAAATTTAAAAAAAAAGCTGGCATTTTGTTGAAATGCCCTTTTCCACAACCTTCGATTTTATCTATCACCAGACTTTACAAACACAACAGGAACAGCAACATATTACGTTTGTGCTGACTCAAGAGTTACAAAATGTTCCTTTCGGTTCACAAGTACAGCACGGACAGACGGGGTTACCACTCATGAAGAACAGTGTTGACACCTTCACGTCATTTGTTTCTATATCTCATACATGTTGCTTTAAGGAGCTTTCTGCTCGGATTTCATAATTTATTATTTATAAGATTTATTCCTACTGCCTGTTTAGATTTTAGTTTTTCTCAAGTCTCTTTTGTTGTTTGTAAATGGGCTCGTTTGCATTTTACCCATCATCCGAGGTCGATTTCCTTTTGTTGTGAGAAATGCCAGGAAGCAATGTGAATCATTAAGACTGAGCCCGACGTAATTCTGCTCTGTGACATTTAACACAAGCTGACAGGTCACTTAATGGCTCTGAAGAAAGAGTGACATTGTGCGTCACCTTCTCGACCTGTCAGCGCACTGACAGAACCACAAGCGCATCCTCGGACGCTGAACAGCAACGAGACGGCTGAGCTCACGACTTCAGGAAACCAAAAAAATATATAAAGGTCAAGCATGACTCATCGTTTTAAACCCTTTGCGTGGACAGAAACCAACAGATTGTTGTGGTTTTTACTATAATGTTCAGGTTTTTAAAATATAGTTGAATTCTGTGTAAAATACATTTTAGTTTTGGTGCGAGAAATGTCAGCAGGGGGTCGTTGAGAACCGTCCCTGACAGATGCCGCAAACCAAAGAGCAAATGCAAGGTATCCAGCTGAAAGGCAGCCGCGCAGAGACAGACGGGTTGGAAAATTGTTGGTTCATTACTGATTCTGTCTGCAGTGACATCAGAGACGAACTGTGAGTCAGCCACCAACCACCAGCTTCTCAGGTTGGAGAGGTGACATCAGCAAAGGTGGTCATGTCACACGCTGGGAGGGAGCCCAATCCATGGAACAGCTCCAGCTTTACAACCTGTTGGATTCATTTTATTTATTTATTTATTTATTTATTTCAGATTTAGAGTCTCACAATCTGCCTTTCAAGCACATCTGAGCCTGGCTGCTGTGATCACAACATCCCTGTGAATAAATTAGAGAGTATTGATCGATGGAGACTGGTTTCAAAAGACCCCCAGCATCAATTTACTGTTGTACTTCACTGAATAGGTTGTCTGAGCACAAATTGGTGCTCAATATCACCCAACAGAACACCTACAGGTAAAACAGTTTAGATCAGGGAGATTTTCCATCTTTTTCAGACAAGTGATACAAGGATTACATGAGGGAAGACCGAATATTGGATCCTGTCTCATGAGACATTGTGTTGTGGCTTTTTAATCCCTAATCAAACAAAGAATTCACAACATCTGGAGAGATTCATTGTACATCTGATAGCTTTATGTGATTTGGACAGTCGTGCTCTCCAGCTCTCTCCCTGAGAGCAGCACTGATGTTGTTCTGCAGTAATTCAACTTGAAACAATATCATCTTCACAAACGAGCCTGTTTTCTTTCACCTAACCACAGCATTGATCGTAATTCAAACACTTGGTTTCGTTCGTATATTCCAGGCCCCTCCAGTTGCACACGCTCGTTGGACACGTTTTATTTCCACTAGCAGGGCCCACGCCACAACAAAGTGATTGAATGGGTTCATTTGGAGTTAATGAAGTGAGGATGAGAGATTGAGTTGTTCTGAAGGATGATCTTGTCTGGGGAGAACTAAGGTTGGTGTCTAGGAAGAAGGAGACCTAAAGTGAGGGTTCTGTCTTGATGGGCAACATCTAGCCAGCTTAGGAGCCCCTAGATAGATGAGTGGATGTTGATAGGAATGATGGAGGAAATACATGACTGCTGACTGAATTGGACAGTGTGAATTGGACCAGCTGTGGAAACACATCTGGAATGATAAAAGACCAGATAAAATAAATGAAAATTAGAATAAGAATGATGGGTGAGGAAAACCTTTGAAGAAAAGGGTGTCTGGATCTGTTTTTGAGAGTGTTTTTGTGTTTTCATTTTATTAGCTCTTGTGTTTTCTCTGTGCCTCCAGCCACTTCCCACATAGCACTTTTCCAATCAACCTACCACGCCCATTTCCACCTGCCCCCTGTTTCCTCTGTCACATCTGCAGTTACTTTGGTCATCGGCTCCAGACTATTTAGTCTATCAGTGTTCACTCCATCCTCAGTTGAGCCTTACTGGTTCTCCGGCCTCCTCTTGTTCCTTACATTACTCCTTGTGTTTTCTTATGTCCTTGAGCTCATAAGTAGATTTTGCTGCCACCCCGGCAATTTTGCTTGGTTTAAAAAATGAAGATTTTTGAGATAATTTGATTCAGTTAAATTCAGTTTATATATACAGGTAGTCCTCGACTTACGTCGCCCTCGACTTACGACAACTCGGACTTACGACCGGACTTATGAACGACCCCCAAATATTGTACAGGTATGTGTTTATAGATGAATGTGTTGAATGTGTGGTGTAATGTGTTAGCTAACTGTTTGTAAATAAAGTTCTGTGCATGTTTATAGAACAGTTTTTACGCGTGTTCAGTGTCATGTCGATAAACGGGTGTGCGGCGCAGCGTTAGCGTACATTTACATGAATTTCCTTGACTTACGGCGAAAATCCGGACTTAAGAATGCCACGTGGAATGAGTTCCGACTTACGTTAAAATCGGGTTACAAACGGTGCGTAGGAACGGAACTCGTTCATAAGTCGAGGACTACCTGTATATACAGTATATATAAACTGTGT
>JARVLU010000179.1:17718295-17734352 GCA_031762415.1 Simpsonichthys santanae | reverse complement strand
CCCCCCCGTCTGCCTTCTTAAAACAGCTTCAAAATGAATAGTGATTTGTGCAAACAGCACAGCCGTTACTTTTGCATTAGACATTTACAGAAAAGCTGAATACTGATGACTACACTGTAAAATACTATTTAAATTCCTAAATATACCTTCAAGGAGTCAACTTCAACGTCAGTTTGTTTACAGCTGTTAAGCTGCACTGGAAGATTGTTTCTACGAGTCAGCAATGCAAACATTTCACGTACAACGTGTTCTTCATTAAAATGTGCAATACGTCATGTGAGTATTTTATCAGAGCTTGCAACTCTGATCTACTTGGGATTTAGTTGCTTTATTCGTCTCAAATATTTTTGGTTGGGATGTTTATTTGATGGCAGATTTGACTGACTGTGCTGGAAGGTTCAAGTGTAAATGGACTACTTACATAGCGCCTTTATCTAACCAAGACACTGAAAGTGCTTTACACCATTTGTGCCCTCATTGACCTCCACACACATTCATACAGCTAATCTGAACAAATTATTCTATAAAGACTAATCAGTGCTTTATCACATCCATACACTGATGGGACACACATCAGAGGCAATGGGGGGGGGGGGGGGTTCAGTGTTTTCCCCTTCAACATGTGACTACTAGTGGAATTGAACACCCAACTCTCTTATTGGAGGACGACTGCGCTAACCACTCAGCCACAGCCGCCCTCGCCTTGACTTCAAGCAAAGCCAAAGTTCAGAAATTGTATTTTTCATTGTGTTAAAAAAAAAAAAAAATCCTACTCACATCTTGGAAATGTCATGTCATATGCAAAGTTGTGAATAAAAGGGATATAATGATGTTTCAGTCCACAGAAATATATTTGTAGATCCATTTGTTGTGTTTACTTGCTTTTTTCCTTTTCAGGTTGCAGCTAATGAGGTGCATACCTCCCCCCCCAAAATAAATATTTATTATACATAAATCAAATATATAATGTATGCATCAAGGCTTGATAAATTTAACGTCTTTATTTGATAATGTTTTTGCCCGTCTGTATGCAAGTACAGTATATGTATTCATTTTTTTTGTACTGTTAGCAAAAGATCGTGTGAATTACTGAGTAAATTTTGATGAAACGTGCAGACAATAATGGATGGGCTGACATCTGCGACCGATTAACGTTTGGAGTCAACTTGATTCAAAATGGCTGCCACAGCTAATCAAACTTAGAGAAAAAAGACTAAGACAGTCAATTTCACAAACATGGAGCTAAAATTTGGTGTAGTAGCTGAAACTGATCTGCTTACGTTATACTCTTGAGCAATAATCGACTGCTCAGCATCTGTTTAGAACTTGAATTAACTTTTGCGAAATATCTCATGAATCACCAGACAAATTTTTAATGAAACATTTAGCAAAATACTATGGGAAATTCACCTACAGCTGCTTAGCGTTTGGAGCCAGTTCATTTCAGAATGGCTGGTACAATCAACTGACCTTAGAAAACACAACAAAAGACTGTAATTCAGTCAATTTTACAAACAAAAAGTGCTAAAACTAGCTGTGCTTGTCACCAAAATTCACTAACATCTTATTCGTAAGCACTTGTTATTTTTGCTTAAATCTTTAGCATTATCTCTTGGAGTCAGCCATGTTTTTCTGTTAGCAAAATATCTGGTGAACTGCATGGTTTGTAATGGAACTTAATAAAAACTAATCATACATTATTCAATCCAATTCAAGAAGGCCACCACCAGCTAATGCACATTATTCAACACAAAAACAGCTAAAACTCTGTCACTTTATTAGATAATGAGTTAAAAGTTGATGTGGCCATGAGAGTTACTCACAGCACATGTGAGCATGACCTCGTGCAGAATTACATGAGATTGTCCTGCAGGATCAATACAGTTCTATCTTATAAATATATATTTTTAAGTCTGATTAAAATGTGTAGAAAGTTTTAATTTTTTTACCATTAAATAACATCAGCCTTAACCTCTAGCTTAAAAGCTACAGAGCAATACCAATTCATGCTTGACCTTTAATCAGATCTGCTCTGTATTTCACAGAGCTTCCTGCAGTCCTTCACAGTACGAGTCACAAACATGTACACAGAATGTTGACCAAACTTGTGAAGCCCATGAAAATAGCTTACAGGGTTTTGCACATTTAATTGCCTAACATTAAAAATATATTTATATACTATGTGGTTCTCAAACCTCTGCTCCTTCAAACAGCAATGTGGGAACAAGTGCTTGGATAAAACAATGTCAACATTTCTGATTAAAAACAGTAAGGTCATACTGCTCTGTCACATTTTAATTAATAAACTGCTGGAATGAAATTCTTACTTGGGAAATGAGTTGACATTTTTTAAACATTAGTAACTGTGACTAGGAAAAAAACAACAACTCCACAGCATTGAGCAACATCGAGAATGCTATAAAAGGAAGAAAATTCTCCAATTCCTCTTTCAGATTTGTCCCGCTCAACAAGACGCTTTCTGTTTTGAGACAAAATAGACATAAAATACATATTTTTGTACATATTTATTTATACAGTATAAGATTCTCAAGAAGGAGTCGACCAAATTCTTCATCTGGGCTGTGATATCCACAGAGAGTAGCTGTATTGTTCAGAAGATAATGGTGAAGCAGGTAATAATTCAGTTATCTTGGTTTTAACACTTCTCAAAGAAACTTTATTTAAAATGTTTGATTTGCTTAAATGTTTGCCTATGCATTATAAATGTCTTGTTGAAAGGAACTGATGTCTTTCTAACGCAAAAGGAAAATACTGATGTAGGTTAAGGACTATCAACACTGACCCCGTGACTAAGACTTATGAATAACTTATGAATAGATGAGTCAAAAGATGAGGCTCTTTGTAAGTTCTACAGTGAAGCACAGCAGAGGATGAATCATCATTTGCAAGTGCTTTTCTGCATGTATAGTGAATGTAAACCACTTTGGAAAACACCATGGTGTAGCTTCATGCTGTGTATTTAGGGAACTTGTTAGTAGGCATGTCACGATAACAAATTTTGCTGGGCGATTAATTGTCTCAGAAATTATTGCGATAAACGATAATATTGTTTGAAATTTGACAACAAAATTTAAGAACAAATGTTGGTTAGTTTTATGTGTAGTACCTTTTCTGACCACCAGATGGCAGTATAGCACTGTTTGAACCTAAATGGATAGTTAGGGAGTGAGTCTCATCAAGAAAAATGGGAGGGAGGCCTCTTGACATGACATGGGCTGTCTCTCCTTTTATTCGGTTCTCAAAATGGTGGACGCTCGGCGTGGTTTGAGCTCTTTAGCATAGCATTTTTCACAAAGCTTTTAATAAAAAAAATCAGTAAACAAGTTCTCAGCTTTTTTTTTTTTTTTTTGCAGAGAAAAACTACTTTTTACACAAAGGCATGGGTTTCAACCGTGAATTTTGGAGCTTCGACAAGAGGTTTGTTCCTTGAGGTCGGCCTGTTAGCTTAGCTCGTAGCTTAGCTTCTCAGCTTAGCTGCTTTTAACGATCCAAAAACGTGATTTTGGACGGTTAAAACAGATTTTAAAGAGAAAAGAGAAGGGAGGGGTCATTGAAGAGCACTGGAGTTGAAACTTTTGTCATCCAGTGTCTTCAGCAGAAAGAGAGACATGAAGTAACGATAAAGCAAATAAATGAAAATGAGGTTGATAATTTTCAGTTATCATGTGATTAATTGATTTATTGTTTATCGTGACAGGCCTACATCAACGTAAGAAGCTCTCCCAAACTCATTGTATTTGAGCCACAGGGTAATAATAATAAAAATCATTCCATTCTATGATTCTATATTAAAAATATAAATTAAAAATATCATTAAGTGACATATGTTCATATGAAGGGATGTAGCACAATGTTAGTTCCAAAGAAAAGTTAGTCGGTAGTGTAATACAAAAATACAACTGCAACAGTTTATTAATTCACAATTTATTTTGCTGTTTGAAAAAAGAAAACTAGTTCTGGATTTAATTTTAGAAAATTAGGACAAAAATGATGGAATATGTGCTTATAAGGACTAGAAAGGTTAAATAATGATTAGGAACATAAGTTCCCAAGAGGCTGAGTCTTGTAGAAGTAAAAACTGGAAGGAGATCATCACTAATTAGGAATGATATCAAGTAAATGCTCTTCATTCATTACACACTAGTAAGAACCTCGAATCTGTAGCATCAGGATTACGAGACCACAGTACTGACCACTGAGCTACAGCAGCCCTACAAACTGAATCTTTTGAGGAAAGATGCATGAACAAAACGATGATACACACCAACAGCTCTTCCCCTCCGACACCTCTGTTGTTGAAGACGACACATCTGGGGAAAAACGAAAAGAGGCTTTAAATTAGACAAAATGCATGCCCATAAATATGTACTGAATATATATTTTTAATCCTTCCAAAAACAAAGTGTTAAACTGAAACATTGGTTTACATGTTTTTGTTTTCAGGAGAAAGACGTTTAGCTGACCTGTAGCCGTGACGTGTGGCTTGTCTAACAGCATGAAGTACGTAGGACTGCTGGCTGTTCCCCGTCAGGCCAGGCAGGATCAACACTGTGGGGCGGGTGGAGGAATCTGGGTACGTCCCGCTGCTTTGATTGTCCACCCAGTCCAGGGAGATCTGACCTCCATCACTCGTACGAATCAACTCACTGAGAGACAAAAGGAAAAAGACACATTATTATTAATATGTGATGTCAAGCTGATATTTTAGTAGAAAACATTAAAATGTAACAACAAGATTTTCATCCTACTTGCGGTAAGTGACAGGCGGTCTGGTTTTAAGGAGGGCGCAGACGAGGGTTTGAAGCCGACCCCCCCAACACCAGGGAGTGGGACTGAAGCGCTCGGACACCACGGGACAGTGTTTGTGGAGGAATGCACTAAAAGCATGGCTGCAAATCAGAGCTGGTGTCTAAAAGATAAAGAGACCAAATAAAAAACTAAACATTAAGCAGCACAGGATCTTTGAAATCAACGCTAGGTTACAGACAAAACACATGAAACACGAGCTGGAGAATGTTACACTATCAAGTATTGATTACTCACTTGCACAGCAGATGAACTACTGAATGGGAGTGTTAGACACGTACAAGACTTGATTAGATTTGCATTTTATTGTTGATAACAATTTTGCAACATACTACAGTCATGTCCTAGGTTACCTTAAGTTTATAAAACTTTGTTACCTTGCAAAATCTGTTCACCGTTTTTAAATGCTGTATGCATAAATAAATTAGTCTTAAACATAACTAAATTCAAGTTTTAGTTTTGTTTAAACAAACTAAGTTGGAAAGCGTCAATTTTGTTACATAAAAAAGTAGCATTGTGTATGCAAGCCAAACAAGCATATTTAAACAATATATTATATTGTTAATAATATAATATTATATATAGTATAAACAATTTTTTAATCAAATTTCTTGAAACTTTGTTAGAATTTGGCCTGCATTTAGGATATAAGATTCACAATAATGTTTTGTAGCTTGAGAACTTTTGCACCATAATAAATCACTATTGTAAGTACGATTTCACTCCTTTGTAACTAACAATAAGTTAGGGATTTAAAAGTAAAGAAATAAACACAAATAGAGCTGATGTTGGAGCTAACGCTGGACTGACCTGACACTGGCGGCCCCACAGATAGCACAAAGCAGCTGTCAGGGAGCAGATGAACACCGTGTACGGCCTGGAAACACACTCCCAGTATGTTCTCCACAGCGCCAAATTGGATAAATACATGACGAAGTCCTATCGATCTATAATTATTTACCCTCCAGCTCACAACTGATAACCTGGTTTGGCTCCGATAGCAGACGACACGACGGAAAGAACTGACAGGCAGAAATTATTAAGGCAATACCCGGCAACCGGCCTTCATTCCCTCCAGCTAACGACCAGGACGATTCACAGCCTCTTCATTTACACCAAAAAAATACGAAAAACAAACAAACTCTGAGAGCGACAGAGTCCACAGGAAGGATTTCACTGACCGGTGTTTCACTTTCACCGGGAACTATGGCTTCCTGTTCCTGGCTCATGATTGGCTCGTTTCTTCTTCTGTGGTTTCTTGTCTCCTGTCAGCCAATCGGTTAAGTGAGTTCTACCGCCCCCTGCTGTTGAGTGGCGCCAAACTGCAACTGCAGGTTCATAGGCTGCAACATTATTTTATTCAAGTACTGTACTGTATACTAGATTTAAAACCCTACATAATATAACTTGTGTTGTCAGTTTAGTTATTCAGATTAAAGGAGTGTGTTTTTAAACATTTTAATTATTAAACAAATAAATTAGAAAAAAATACTATCATATTACCTGAATAGAGTAAACACACTTGGATGAGGACATTTAAAAATTCTAAAATAATAATTTACATCGCATATGAAATATCCTCTACTTTATCTCATGGTTAACTCCAAAACTTGTCTTGCAAGAACTGTTTATAGAAATTATGAGACTATCATTTCTTGTAACAGGATTCTAAATGTTTATGTCTCATGCTCTCACTGACATATCTTTGAACCTAAATAAGCCATATGCTGGTGAAGATTCGCAGTCATCCAGGACATGATAAAATAAAAAAAAGGTTCAATACAGAAACAATTGGACTTTATTTGTAACAAATAAAGTCCAGTTGTTTCTGTATTGAACCTTTTTTATTTTATATTATACTAAATAAGCCATGAAAAAAATATATATAATGTATTTTTTTAATTATTATTATTTTAAAATAACATTTGCAAAAAACTATCTGCAGATCTGAGTGTGGGGCAAAGTGCCAGCTAAGTTAATCAGTCACCAAAGCTTTCTGTTTGTCCTTTCTTTCTCTCCTATTATTAAAATAATAATAATAATAATAATAATAATAATAATTATTATTATAATAATAATAATAATAATAATAAACTCCACTAGATAATTACTAGAATAAATATTTCATAATAATGGTGTGGAGAGGATGGCTGTAAGGGGAGAAGGGAGGCCATCAAAAATAAATCAGTCACCAAAGCTGTTTTTTGTTTGTTTGCTTGTTTTGTTGTTTTATAGAAGAAAGCATTATTTTCGTATTTTGTTTACAAAAGAAACATAAGTAGTTTATGTGTGAGCATTTCAATCTCAGCTCTCTAAAATGCAAACGTGCAGCTATGTAAAGTTGTATTGTGACGTGTTTAGCCACATATTTCTTAGTTCATATCTTAGATCTTATTGCTGTTTTTCTTTTACAATTTACACTTTTGTTGGGTGTAACTGGGACCCTGTGTACACAAGTTCATTCCACCACATGCACCACATGAGATGCGAATGAGAATAAAGAAAATCTTGACCTTGTGCATGAACATTAACATTAGCGTTCTACAAAAGTGCTAAAATATTATGAGAAACAAAGCCAATATTGATTGTGTATGGTTTAAATATTACTTCACGACTGCCAAATAAATGCTAATAAGTTGTGAATACCAAAGTACTGATCAGCCCATTTCTTGTGAACAATAAAATGAAAGAAACGTGATGTTAAGTCTTTATTTAACAAGATTTAACTTCAGGCTCAGGTTCATCAGGAAATATTCTATAAATCATCCATCATGCTATAGTTACAATGAAATCATAAAAATTCATACACATTATTCTGGTCCCTCACAAAGAAGCTCAGGTTGAAACCTTTTATTTACTCTAACAAGGTTAAGTCAGGTTCTCTGAACAGGTTATTTTCTCCAAAAGTCAAAACGTTTCAACATAGAAGAAATTGTCCAGAGGACCTGACTAGACCATATTAGATTCATCTACCTGAATTACTGAGCATGCATCAATAATCATAATACAGTAATCAATATCTGCTGCCAGGACACTCTTGTTCAGTTCAGTGGTGTTCCTGCGACCACCTCGGACTCAATCCCACATTCATCACTTCCACGTTTGATCTTGAAGAAACCTGTAATAAGAAGACGACAAGTTGTTGTCAACTCAAATATGACCGTCCTCTGTAGAAAACACAGAATACAAACAAGAAACGTCCCATCATCCCACCTTTGTCTCCCCAGTCACTGTTCCAGGAGTTTGCAGCCAGCCAGTAGGGGGTGCCATCCTCCTCCCCCCAGCCCAGGAGCTTAATGGCGTGACCTCCAAGCATGTCCCCCTTCACATGCTGATACACACCTGGTAAACGAGGGAGTACTGAGAAACATCTGTACTGATGGAGTTGAGTGAAGACATTATCAGTAAATCTAAAAAAGTTAAGTCTGGTCCTCTGGACTTTCAAAAAAAAAAAAAAAATGATGTGAGCAGCTGGTTTTGGCTGTCAGCAGCAAACTGGTTGATCCACCATGAGAAGGTGCTACAATATTTATAAGACTGAGCTGAATACAGCACCTCAGACTGAAGAAGTCTTTCGGACGAAAGATGAAACGTTTCTAGATTTTTTGTTTTGTTTTGTTTTTTGAATGTCCAGAGGACCAGACTTAACTTTTTTTTATTTTTGTACCTGTATTATTGAGCATGCATCAGGATATTTATCAGTAAAGTCCTCACCAGTCTTATACTGCAGGAAATCCTCGTAGACACTAAAAGCCGCCTCCACAGGGCCGTTCTTATACAGCTCAGTCATGATCTGCTCCTGCTGAGACGGGACGCTGTATGAGCGCTTGCCTGCAAGATGAAGACACAGGAGAACTCAGTGACAGATAAAATGCTGTCCTTGATGGGAAAGCTGATTGTTTTAAAGACGGCTCTACCGAGGTTTTTGTCCTTCGGGTACGATGGTGAATAACCATCGATGCACTGCTGCACGCACTTGGGAGTGTCCTGTTCGCCCTGACAGGGAGGACGACTTCCGTTGACATGATGTTCACAGGGAGGGATGCTGTAGGGTCTGCAGCCTGAAACATGCACTCAGCGTCTGAAGATGCTCAACAACAGCCTGAACTGATGAGAGGGGTGACATTACCAATATTGGAGCCGTACAAGCCTCCTGTCACAAGTCCTTTGCTTGTCCAGAAGTCCCAAGCTGCTGAGGGATACCCCCCATAACATCTACAACCACCACAAATAAAAACATTGAGCCATTTGAAAGCCTTTTAATACTGATTTATGATTCAGGTGGATCTAATCCAGAAATAAAATACTCTTAACTGGTTTTAACATAAATGTATGAACCTAAATTCAACTGAAGAACTCAAATGAGTGTTGAGTGCTCACCCCATGCCACATTCATCACAACAGGAGAGCAGATCTTCAGCGGAGATCTCCAGAGAAACCTTACCTCCGCTTTGGATACACAGTCTGTCGGATATGGCTTCAGCTGCCCCAAAGGCCTGTGGGAAATCAAGATAAGTGCATGAGCTGGAGGCAAATATCCATCCAACGTGATGCTTCTGTCACTTTGGTGTCCATCTTACCCAGCAGGATCCACAGTTGCCCTGGTCTCTGACCTGCTGGAGAGTGGGACAGTTGGGCCACTGCTGCCGCGGGTCAAAGCTGTCAGGAAGCTTCATGCCGTCAATCTCGTGAACCCTGAAAAGAGACCGTTAATGAGTGACTACGGATAATAAACCTCACCTGTTGGACATGTGAGAAGCACACACACACACACACACATTGTAAAATCTTACACTTCAGGCAGCTTGGGTCCATTCAGGATGGTCCCACACAGGCCCTTCACGTAGCTCAGGTCAACATTGTGAAAGTTGAGTCCGGCCTGCAGAGCAAAACAAGTTCAGTTCCAGCGTTCTGAACCCTAGCCGCCGCCGCCGCAGCCGCCGCCGCAGCCGCAGGAGCTGCTTTGGCAACGCTTCTGCACAAACACTGAAGCAGCTCACCCTCCAGGTGGTGTTGGCTTTGTTAACAAAGTCGACCATCGAGAGCGGATCGAGGTGAGGGCGAGCCAAGGAGACGGAGGCCGTCACCGAGACGCAGAGGAGGAACAAAGGATGCATCCTGCACCAAAGACAAAGTGATTCAGATAAAGACGCATCATTTACAGCAACAAGTTTAAATCTGTCCGTGCACTGATGAATGATGTAAAAACATACATTTGATTCATTTTAATATTTACAGGTAACTTACTTACCCAAGTTCTAAACTGTTTAAATTATTGTTTTTGCAAAACAAGTGACAAAAAAAAAAAAAAAAAAATCATTACGCTTCAATTTGTTTAATGTAATCTTAGTTTGAACATTTTTCCCTTTAAATGGTCGGCAGAAATACAAAAAACACACTTTTTAAAAACAAATGAGCTCTTTACTTTTACCTGTGTTGGGTTTTTTTTTTTATTTAATTTTTTTGGACCGTTCCTGTGCAGATGTTTCTTATTTTCCTGACTGATCAAAACTTGTTGCAGCTCTTTATATCAGGCTCAAGTTGAAGAGTCACACGCCTCAGTAATAAACGTGTCCTCATCACACATCGCACATGACCAGAAACACTCCAAAGGTTGAGTGTTTCTCTGACCTGGCAAAAAGAACAGAAAATATCACCTCAGCTTGTATTACTGTACTTTGATTTATCTGTAGTAGTGAATATTTTTTTTAAAGAATTGATTTCAAATGTACCACCACTGTAAGAGGGTGTTTAACCACCGAAGCGCCCTTTTTACTTTCCTGTTCATAGTTTTCCTCTGTTTCAGCTTTGAAATAAAACACACAAATCACAAATCAAAAACAGGCAGCTCAGCTGAAATTGACTTTTACTAGCATCAAGTTGCAAAATTTAGACCTTTGTTAATAATAAAAAAGGACAGCTGTAGGTTTTCGAAGAAACATAAGAAAACCCCTCCTTCTTTTGACCTCTACGGCTCAGATCAGTAGAAACATAAATCAAAAGTTTAAACCAGAATGTTAGACTTGGTGTCAGAGCTGGGAATTTTATATATTTCATAATCACAGTCTAGATTTTTTGAGTTTTGACGATTTTACCATCGACTTCACCAGTCGCTTGATGTCAAAACTTTTCTGCTAAAAAATTCTAACCTTTTGCACTTTGCTTACCCTCACAACTTGGTGCATGTTCAAGTTGCTGTTTAATACACCGTACTTTACATTATTAGTGTTTAGAGTATATCTTAGATCCATGTACAGTAATCACAGGGGATCCGTACCCTGAAGCCCCCGCGATAAGAAAAATTACGAAGTAGGAGTAGTTCCGGTAGTACAAGTAGTAGTAGTTTATTTTATTATTTATATAGATGTATATTAATACATTTTAAACCCTTCCCACACTCTTGCAATATTTTAAACAATGTTTCTAAACTCTAAATGCTCTAAAAGAGCACAGAACATCACACAGCACCGTGTGATCTGTGGTGAGCCTGTGTGCATCACACTGTTGATCATATTGCTGTTGTTGTTGTTATCACTATTGTTTTTGTTTGTTCGTGTTGCTGTGTGCTTGATCTGTCTGCCCCTGTACAGCACTTTGGTGTGCACGGTCACTGTTTAAAGTGCTTCATAGTGGTATGGTATGATTTCAGCTCCCTACCTCCTCTGCTCTTTGCCACCTGCAAGCTTTTGGCCACGCCCACTTCTTCGCCCTGCACGAGAACAGCTGCAGCAGGAAGTTTATGCTGCAGTACGGGCTGCACAAAGGTGCAGGAGGTGCTAATTAATTTAAAATAATTTACTAAAAAAGAAAATTCATGCCGATCGTGCGGCTCATCCATCAATCAGACAATTGTGCGTCATGTCCACTCCTATTTTGAAAAACCGCGAGAGCAAGTCCGCGATTAACAAACCATGAAGGGGCGAGGGACTACTGTATACAGTTTCATTTTATACTTTATATTTTTGGGTGCAAGTGGGACCTGGAGTTCACAGTTTGGTTCCACCTCATGCACCACATGATGCAAATGACAAGAACCTTGATTTACAAACTGTACCTCAACAGGTTTGTGATTTGGTCTTTGTTCACCAAGTGTGTGTTCCACTACTTTAGGACTTGTTTTCTAAATCCTACCAGAATGAGAGGAGCACACACCCAAGTGTCCATAGACTTCTATTGTACTT
Source organism: Simpsonichthys santanae (assembly GCA_031762415.1). Lineage (NCBI taxonomy): Eukaryota > Metazoa > Chordata > Actinopteri > Cyprinodontiformes > Rivulidae > Simpsonichthys > Simpsonichthys santanae. The sequence goes on along the minus strand of JARVLU010000179.1, from coordinate 17,722,344 downwards.
CAACTAAAACATTCTCTTCAAAATGGTTGTTTTACTTTATAGAAAATACGGTTGGAATATTACAAACTCAAACATGTGCGACCACCAAAGTCTTCTGCAGCTCACGACTTAAGAATTTTTAAAATACGACCCATTATTTTTGTTAAATTTTCAGTGTTTTGTTAAAAAATTTAGGATGCAGCATCCTTGGTACCCTTTAAATTTTCTTCAGAAAATTTCTAGATGCTGAAAGTCCTGAAACAAGATTTGTATTACGGTGATCTGCACACTCGGGTTGGACACAGATGACATTCTTTCACTCCTTTATTTGTTCAAATATGTACAAATCAAAAAGTCACATTACATAGCAATGTTTATAGCTCTCCTTTGGTTCTGCACAAGGTTACTCTGTTACCCTAAGGTTACCCTTTCTACTCACCAAAGCTGTGTTAAGGGCACTTAGCTAACAAATGTTGAAAATGTCTTGATTCCATCAATAAAATGACTGATGTTTGAAAAATCTACTGCAAAGTTGTCCTTTTGAAACTGAATCAATCAGTCTACGTGATGGCCGTCCACAAGCAGTGCAAAAATCCTGACGTCCATTGGTGAACTTCAAGTGTTTCTTCCAGCAGTGAGTCAACGTGGAAAAATACAAAACTAAAGTTTGAGGCAAAATTAAACAAAAGCTTCAATAAGTTCGGTGGCAGTCTCTCCAAAATCCTAAAAATGGCTCCATTTGTTCTGTTTGACACGAGATGGACTAAAGCCATGCCACATAAAATACTGAGACCGGGCGGCTAAAAGATGTTCGTCAAACACAGTTCAATGTGTCATTGAAACAGCCATGAGGGAACAAAAAATCATGAAAGAGACTCCGTTTTGATGAATCGGACAGGAAACAGGATTTCTTCAGTTCGTGGGTTTGATGAAAGCTGAGGGGTTCCCTGTCACTGCATGTCCCCTGTGCCCTGCGCGTGAGCTGCAGTCGTGCTGAGGTACTGCCAGCTGAGAGCGGCCAGCAGCATGGCTGCCGACAGGTACATGGGAGACAAGTGGTGGGTCCTGGAGAAGAAGCTGGACCGCGAAAGTGTGGACTTCTCCTGGATTACAGCCAGGATGTGCAGAGTCTTGTCCCGTGACAGATCTGTGAGGGAGACCTTCTGTAGAATCTGCAGAGACAGATAAAGATGCATTAAATGCAGCAGCAGACAAAAAGGCTCACATGGAGACAAACACCCACCTCCTGGCTGTACTGGGTGATAATGGTCTGCACAGCTATCATATTGGTGGCTTCCATCATGAGGGTGACTGCCTGTCCCTTTCTGATTTTCACCACTCCTTGGAACACCATGGGGTTGTTGTAGCACGTTGACAGTGTCGCTATTGCCATCACCTGGTTGGCAGAAGAATTACATATTTCAGGTGGAGGAAATCAAAAGTGTAATACTTCCAAAAGTCTTTCATTTATTTAAAAAAAATGGCAAAAGAAGGCTCGGCTGTTAAACTCAAACGCTACAAAGAACAATATCAATTAATGTTTGACAAAGCTGACGAAACGCTCGTTACTTGTGGAATGGCGCAAAAATTGAAGACGCTTTGGTTGCGCAGCCGAGACAGGTAGGCGATGACGTCGGGGACGTGGTGCAGAGCATCGGTGACCAGCAGGTTGAGACAAGACAGAGCCGACTCCAGCTTCTCGGGGTGAGCAAAATCCTCAAGTCGACTGGCGAACTGGCTCCAGGCCTGCACAGATACACAGCACAACTGAGTTGTAAACACGTTTTCTAACAGGGTGCCGTATTTTCCGCCGTACTCGTCGCATCAGTCCAAATATGTCTACAAAAGAAGAAAAATCCATTAATGTGTTGCTTCATGTGGGCTGGTGTCGTGCCAAAAATCAATGGGCTGCCAAATGGCGGCCACAGGATAGTGCACAGGAGGACTTTAACAAGAATTTAAAAAGATTAACACTTAAAAACAATTGTTTGCTTGAAATTACTGTATAGTAAAGGTGTGTCTCAGACTAACGTTTGCTTGATAAAAGGACTTTATCAGTCAAATCAGCTGTATTCACTTCCTCGGTGCTCCGGGAGCACACAGTGGAGAAAAAAAAAAAAAAGAAGAAGAACGCTGCTTGTTTCTTCGAAAATTACCGTAACAAGAAAAGCACCTGAAACAATTATTTGTTTGCTCAAAACTATTGCAAATGTGTGTCTCACTTGAACTTTTGTTTAATAAATGCATGTTAATGGTCAAATTAGCTGCATTATATAGTATAATAAATAAAGTCCAGTTGTTTTTGTCTTGAACTTTGAATTTGTCATTATAGCCACATTTACCTATAACAACAGCATACCATACTGCTACAACCACTCTGCTGCCATCAAGTGGCTGAAAATGGTATTGTTACAATTACATGTTCTGTATTATTTTTTTCAGTCAGAAGGAATGAAAACGGTCTTATCTCAGCCAAAAATTGGTTTATAAATAGGGGGGAAAAAATCCATAAATACGTTGCTTCGGCCTGTAAGTCGCAGGGCATGTAAATTATGCAAAAAAAAAAAAAAAAATACTGCGACTCATAGGCTGAAAAATACGGTACAACAAGGCACACAAACACGATCGCGCTCAAAAGGTTACCTCTTGTGGCCAAAAGGTACGACCTTGTTGTGTGTCTTCCAGATAGTCTCGGATGATGTTGGTCTTCTGGAGGAACAGACCCATGGAGTTCGCCAGCTCAGTGTCCTGTCCCACTTCGGGGTCCTCCAGCTGGGAGGCAGAGAAGAGCTTCGACAGGCCGATGCCGACCAGACCGGCGACGTAGTGGCAGTACTGCACAGATCGCAGACAGAAAACACAAAACACTGATTAAACATTTGCACAATACTGGCAGAGCCATGCTTAATCTATGTGTCAGACAAGAAGGAGAATTTCCAGTGTGGCAAGACTGAGATAAGAAGAAAGCAGCTGAGGACACAGACGAGACAAACTGACGATAATACCTGTGGTCTGCTGTTACCATTAAACTTTTGGGAGAACATTTGGTCGTATGTTGCCCCGTCTTTTGGAACAGCTTATGCCAGATTTGAATTAAAGCCATTTGTCATATTTTGTGTCAAGTTCCTAACATCACAGTGACATGAGTGTCCTTTACCTGGTCCCACTGCTTCATGGATGCCACCTTCTTCTCCAGGAATTCAGCCATGCCGACCCCCATACGGTGGCAGATATCTGAGATGACGTCTCTGTATTCTTGAGCGAGGTTTCTGAATTCCAGTGAGATCTGGATCCACAGGATGAACGGCGTCATTAAGATGAGTAACAAAGCTCCTGATTAGAACCACCTCTGTGCATACCGTGGGGAAATCCTCGAGAACCTGCCGATCCTTCTCCTGGCTCTCGGTGAAGCACCACTCCTCCTCGTACAGGTAGGTGTGGAAATCATTCAGCATGAGCACCTTCTTGTCCAGGGGGATCGTCATGTCGTCCTCAACCGTGTCCAGCGCGCGCAGCACCAGGTAGAAGATGCAAACAGCATGTCTGGATCATAAAAAAAAAAAAAACAGAAAGGAAGAGCAGAGTTGTCAAGCAGAACAGGTGGAGGACGACCCTAGATTGAAAAATATTTAAAGTATGTACAACTAAGGTGTTTATGCATGGCTTCATTAAGCCTGTCACAATAACTTTTGCTGGACAATTAATTGTCTCAGAATTATTGCGATAAACGATACTATTTGAAATTTGACAATAATTAGTAATTATTGTCAAATTTAAGAAGATATGTTGGTTGTTTATTTTGCATGTAGTACCTTTTTTGACCAACAGATGGCAGTATAAAACTGTTTGAACTGAAGGATGGATAGTGAGAGAGCGAGCAGCATGTCACTTTTAGAAAAATGGGAGTGAGGCCCCTTGACTGTGACATGGGCTGTCTCTCCTTCCTTTTTTTTTCCGGTTCTCAAAATGGCGGCAATCGGTGTGGTTTGATCTCTTTAGCATAGCATTTTTCACACAAAGCTTTTAATAAAAGATCAGTAAACAAGTTCTCAGCTTCTTTTTGCAGAGAA
>JARVLU010000179.1:17694552-17707419 GCA_031762415.1 Simpsonichthys santanae | reverse complement strand
ATTCTAATGCTAATACCCACTGTGTTGTTCAAGCGAAGAGCCATTTGTCAACACTGGGGGGCTAAGGCCCCTAAAAAAGAGCTTCTAGAATTGCACCTGGTGTGAGGAAATTAACAGAGAAAAATCAACGCTTACCCTAAAATTTAACACAACAACATAATTGTACACATCATATCTTTAATCTAAAACTAAAACAATTATTGTAATATATATGCAACTAGCCTTTCATATAAAAATAGCAATATTTTTTTACCGGAGAATGCGTGCACTTTAAACGCTCGAGCGCTCCGACTCACGGAGGGAAGCTGCGGCGCTTGCGCGAAAAAGCACGCTTTTCACAGCCCACGGACGAGGGTGTCGTGAACGCGGGGCTCGGGGAGGTGTGCCATTGTGCGCCCTGGTCTGATAGGAATCGCATTTTAAAAATAACCCCTTGCGATGTATGGAGGTACCGCACGGTACACACATTATCCATGAAGTGTTCAGATTTTATTACAAACAGCGACAGATAAAGAATATTTTAACCTAAAACCCCACATAACAAAGCAAAGCTTATTTTTTTTATTAAAAGGGACAAGGTGGAGAAAAATGTGCTGTTTGAGTCTGTTTATTTACTGACGTAAACAAAGCAGGTCCAACTCCACCGCAGCTCCACACTGCAGCTAAGAATACACGTTTTAGGCAGCACAGCATCAACACAACTCTTGTGAAATTCAGGGTTATTTGACACTTTCCTGCCCGTTCTGTGAGTTTAATAGATAGACAGTTGGAACAGCTGGAACAATGTTGACTTCTGGGCGCTGCGCACGCACATTCCACCTAAAACCAAAAGTAATTAAATAAAGCTCATTTGAACACATACATGAATTTATTAAGGAAAGTTTAAGCTCAGAGACACTCTTACTAAGTTCAGCTTCCAAAACAATCACTTAGATCATCACTAAAATTGCTACATTCGTCTGATTCTACATGCTCCACCATTATTATTTTCAATGCGTGCTGGAGCAGAGATAACCAATCCTACGTCACAGATTACGTATGAGAAGTTCGCAGATTTCCAGTGACTAAACACAGCGCCAAATTTAAAATGACTTTGAATGAAATTTTCATATATTTATGTTTGTTTTCAAAAACGAACATAGTTGAATAATAAAATATATTTATGTTGTGCCACTTTCTGCAAAGTTCATAAATCATGTCACAGACGCTTTAAAGTAGACCCTCTTAGAGGAAAAATCCTGTCCTTCCATGGTCCCTGTCGTAGAAAATAATATATTGCTGCTGCTGAAATTCACCCTGCAGAAACAACCCCACCTGCTTTGACTCAACTAATCTAATTCAAATGTCTGTTGGATGTTAATATCTTCAGCTGTTCAATATAATAATTACTAGTACAACAAAGTCAAAAAATGACAAATAATAACATTTTGTATGTTTTGTTACAACTTTTTCTGAGCTAAAAGAACTCTACTGACAGTCTCCGCCCAGATCTTGTCTAACGTGTTTCTCAGCATATCTCTGTTTGCACAGAAGTCCACTGTCTCCATTTGGCTGAGTCTGTATTTATTTCACTCGTTCATGCAGACCACTTAAAATCTCTAAGGAGATAAATGACAGGTTGAATGCTAATGGAGATTAAACTGTTTTACTGTGGCCAATTGTACCTGTCAGCTTTCTGTTTCACTTCTTCCCCCCCTGGCAGTTTTTGACACACATCAGTAACCTTTAGGTTTTCACTTTCAGTCCAGTTGATCAAAATGTAGACAAAGCAGTTTTTATTGGGCTTGTCATTTTTAACATCCATCCAAAGCTATAGATCTCTGAATGATTTATGTTAAAACGGACAGAAAACAAATTGTCACTGGAAACCATTCAGGCACTTTCCCTTTGATCAGATGGAATATCAGTTGGAAGGCAGATCAGCGTGCACAGTCCTGATGTAATGGTGTTTTCCTCGAGGGCTTACATGTGCACCGCACTCTTTCATTATCAACCTGCATGAATCATCCTGTGGCACAAAATGCTAATCTAAACTGAAGCTTTACGTTTGGTTGTGTCTTCGGACCTTCTTCATCACGTTTCCGTCCTTTAAGCTGTCACTTTGTTTTCAAATGGTCTGGACTGATCATCTTTCATTCGAATAGTTCTCATACGTTTGGAAACTGATGAGACAGAGCATAGGTGTTGCTCTTTGTGCCAGGTGAATGTTAATGACAACAAACAGTGAAACTTGGCTCAAAGCAGGAATACATTAACGGTGTTCCGGTTAGGCATCTATAGTGCGTGGAACATGGAGGTGGAGCTTGGTGCGAGCAGCAACGAACTTCCAGGTGATTTTTAGTTACATGAGCTCAACCGATGTTTAAGTTGTCAGACGTGAAATAAAAGACAGTCAGCTATGACTGCACTTAGCCAGGACAGAACAGGACGATCACTTCAGCAGCTCCAGAGAAACCAGTGCTGACAAGGCTGATCTCCATGTGAGTAAATGTGGGTTTTACTTTAACATAAAAACTATGAGTAAATAGGTGTTCAGCTTTATTTTTCTAGGTTGTTTTAATTGAAATAGTCCTTCATCTGCACAGTAACATCATGTGAGGTGCTTTAATACAAACCTGCTTGGTTTATAAATGACTTGATATAATCTAATCCTTGATTTAATGTTTTCTTCCAGGTTGGGCCGTAAGCGTCCTCTGTTTCATGAACCTAAGGAGCAGCCTCCGCTCTGTAAGGAGAAATGTTTAGCATACTGGTCAGACAGAACTGTACAGCATGATGAGCTGACGTAAGTGGTTTACACTGTACATTTTAAGCACCGTGCTGGGTGTAGAAAGACTTCCTCTTATGGTTCAAGAAGAGCGTTACAACAGTTTTTGTGCCTAAAAAGCATTTTAGGTGGTTTTATTCTCCAATTGTTTACTAAACGTAAGCTTATTTGCCATTACATGTATGTTTAAAGACCTAATGCCAGGAATCACAGAGAAGATAATCTTATGTTGAGAAATGACAGCATTGTTGCTATTTTAGTCAAAACTTGAGAATGATGTCTGCAATCTCACTTTATATGGCGCAATTTAGTGCCTAGAGTATGTTTTAGCAGTCATTTTCAGTGACTATCACATCAAATCACCTGCATATCTGTGAAATATACTAAATAATGCCCATTAGTTTAGGTTGCAAAAGCCAATTAACTGTGACCGACATCTAAAGTAGGTTGACACATAGTTAGTTTCTGATCCGTCCACTGGTTTATGAGATATTTTACTAGCAGACAGGTAAAATTGATTACGTTTTACGCAAAGATTTAATTTGATAAAACTTTTATTATTGTTGCATGCCTTCCAGCAATGTACCGTAATAAAAATATATATTTGAACTTAAACGCAGTTTTTTGCCCATATGATCCATGTTTTACTTTTGTTTTTAAACCATCACAGGAAATATTTTGCAGTCAAATTAAATGTGACTTTTTTTGTCTTCCCTGTTTTATTAATTTTAATATTATTATATTTAAAAGGAAATACTGACATTTTAGAGTGTTAACTTTTAATTGTTGGGGCACACAGTCAAAAACAAGTACCTATATTTTCTGGCGTATAAGTCACAGGTTTTTTTTTTTTTTTTTGCATAGATTTGTCAGTCATGCAACTTACACGCCAAAGCGACTTATCTATGTTGTTTGTTTGTTTTTTCCCATATTCATAATGCAATTTTTGACTGACGCTTTAAATTTTGAAGAACTGCAACAGTGAGTCCTCCCGTGCCCGCTCGCTTCACTCAGCTGGTGCATGGGGAGGAACGCTGGCGAGCTAGTGGCTCCAGCCCGATGGATGGATGGATGGACGGATGGTGCCACATCACCCAGGCGAAATTAACTGTTTTGATCATTAAATTAAAGCATAATACAGCGAGTGGTGACACATAATAAATGCAACTTATATGCCAAAGTGACATACTGTATACTGTATATGTTTTTTCGTCTTTATGATTTTTAATTTGATTCAAGCGACTTATACTTCTGCGACTTATACGCCAGAAAATATGGTAATTCCAGTCTATTAGCAAAATCCTTCAATTAGCAGAGACTTGCTTGTAATTATATACAAATTAGGAACACAGTAGATAATAAAACTATTCTTTATAATTTGTTAAAGATTCTGTATGACCAACAGATTCTTATATAAAATGTGTGGACCTGTATCAAAGATAAAGTTCATCTTTTGTAATAATTTACCAGATATTTACTTCAACTTCAGTTCTTGGTTTGTGAAATGTTATGTAAGCACAAGTACAAAGTAACATGAAACTTGAGTTCAAGTGATTGACTCAGTCATTATATCTATACCTTCAAAAACACCCCCAAGGCCTTTTGCTGACGTGGTTCAGAGACATTTCTCTTCTTCAGAGTACCTGAGAGTTATTACAAAGTGTTCTGCAGAACTAACTTTAATGAATCTTTTTTATAGGAGTGGTTTCTTCTGGAATGTCCCAGTGCCGGGTCCAATATGGGTCACCAGAAGGTTTGAGGGGTAAGAAAATGATGAAAATTATAGTGGGGAAAAAAAGGTTGCAGTTACAAGATCTCAACTCAAATGGTTATTTCAAACCATTTAAACTAAGGTTCTGTGCAAACTAATGAGCAAGCAATATCTTACCTGTGGCAGATAGCTCTTTGAGCAACTTCTGTTTGTAGAAATTGTTTATTTTTGACCCGACTGACAAGCTAAAAGCTAGCATGAGAGCTGCCAAAACCAAAGTGGATTGCTGTTGAAAAAGAACAACTCAGTTCTGAAATATTTCATTGTGATTGATGTGAATATTATGTTACATACGGTACCTTAGTATTTTTGTCAAATTTTTATTACACAGTTGTATACATAAAATTCCACAGTTACGTGTAAGCACAAATAGCTATAACAGCTAGCTGTAGCAGTTTAAACAGGAATATTGCAATATTTCTGTATAGGAATAATCATGTAAATTAAAACTGACAGTAGGGTAAAAGATTGTAAAATAGTGTTCACATAAAATCTTCTGAGACTGGAGTCATTCTAAGATGCCAGGAATCCATTTTGATCTTGGCTGCACACTGGTAGCTCGTCAGTTTGGTCAGAATTAAACTTTAAAATGGTTATATGCAACAGGTAAGATATTTACTGTGCACAAGTTGTTCACTGAACACCACTTCAAAAGATCCAAAGTCTAAGTGTCTGCAAATACTTTTGGACAAATTTGCTACACAGCCAAACAACAAAATAGAAAGTCTGATGAAGATTTCTTTTTACAAAGTAAAACCACACACATCAGTTTCTGCACGAAGAAGTGAGTAAAAATTATGGATGGATGGATGGATGGACGGATGAATGGATGGATGGATGGACGGATGGATGGATTGGATGGATGGATGGAAGGATGGAATCCAGTCTTTTCTTTTGTCTCAAAATGTAAAAATATCAATAAATGTTAGCAATCATTAAAAGCTGTTGGGGGAGTGGTGACGCAGAGGTTAGAGAAGATGGGCGTGTGATTGGAAAGTCGCAGGTTCAACTCCCGGTACCATCAACATCAAAAAATGTTGGTGGTAAAGGTGAAACACCCACACCTGCCTCCACCCTCATTCGCCCCACTCTGGACTTCTGAGCAAGGCCCTTAACTCCCACCATCTGCTCCCAAAAACAGGCCTCTCTTGAAAATGAGTTCTCATGGCTCAATGAGGACTATATAAATAAAGGGTAAATTATTATTTTTTTAAGTTTTAATTTATAATTTTGCACCAACCAACCAGAAAAGTCCCCTCTAACAAACTTAAAGTGGCCCATGGGCCACCTGTTGATAATGACAATTGTAGCAGGTTTGCTCTGGCCACATTTGATTTAGTGAACGAAGGGGCAGAAATGGCTCTTTTGGTCGTAAAGGTTGCAGACCCCTGTTGTACATGATGATTGATTGTTTCTGATGTGTTGAACATCTACTTCTGACATTCCAACAGGAGGTTGTCTTGAAACACATTGTGAATGCAGCCTATAGGTCAGAACTGGTTGGCAGGTTGCAGACTGACAAAGTCCTCTGGATGTGGGACGAAACATTTCTCACTTAAAGAAACTGATCCAGATGACATGATTTAACCTTTTTGTTGTTATGGATGATTGAGCTTACACATATTTAAGCTAGTTGGCAAAACATCTGCTAAACTTCTTATTTTGTTGTATCTTATAGGTCAAACGATTACAGCTGTACGTCTCATACCTGTGTGAACAGGAGGACCCAATACCTGACCGACACCACGAGGCTCTTTGAGCAAACGTTGTTCTGGTCGGACACGCAAAACTCCTCAAAGAAAGTTTTGGAACATCTCCGGTCCAAAGGGGCCATCGGCGACATTTTGCTCGGCGACTCTGCGAGCAGCAAATTCTCCGCCTTTCACAGAGACATCACGGAGGAATGTGGCGCCGACGACAAGCAGCACTCATGGGCGGTGATAGAGAAACGAGAGGAGCTCGTCATGTACGGGCCTTATTACCCCAACTACAACAACGGAGAGCACAGCGAGGACATCATCATCAGACAAACGCAGGAGCTCCTCAGTTCAGGGGATGTTCCTGAGGACTGGAAGGTGTATGTTTTCACAGTGAACAGCCCATGTTTGACACGGAACATCAGCCCGTGCATGCTGAACCTGATCCACAAGGCATGGGAGTGGTGGAGCCTGTTCGGGGTGAAGACTCACATTGGCTACATGAGAAGTTGGGGCTTCAAGGGAAGCAAAGAAACTCTGTTCAGGGAACTCAACTACAAACAAGCAGAATGCATCACCCACAGTCTGGATTATGAGAATTATGTCCAAGCAGCGAATAAGATCCCCGATCTTAATCTTCTGGGTGAGACTGTATTTTGGGTTGCTAAGGGCATGCTGGGATCTGAAAAAGAAAACTTTCCTGTGATGACATACGAGCAGAAGCAGGACTGGAGGAGTCACTTCAAAAGCATGAGCACTATAGAATGCAAACAGGAGGAGGAGAAGAAACTCCTCACGAAGGAGCTGAACGTGATGCTCAAAGCTGCGGAGAGCCTGCTTTCAGAGAAGCATGAAAGCTGTGAGGAGCATTTCAAGAGAGGAGAGGCGTTCCTGCTCAGCCACACGTTCAGCTCACAGGTAGGCGAAGCGCTCCAGGAGGAACTGAGAGTCAGATTTCAGCAGTGCTGGAGGGAGATCGTGCAGAACAGGTATGCAGAATCTGTCAGGGAGAAGCTGACGGATACGTTCAATCGGTGCACCGTCCAACTCTTCCTCAAAGACATCCTGAAATACACAGGGGAGTATTTACACATTGGGAAATTACAGCTTTTAAATGAAAACATTTAAGCTGTTTTAATTTAAAAAATTGGAAAGAGATAAAGAAGTCAATGTCATGTTTTGGAAACACAAGGGGAAACGGTGTTTGCATCACACATACCATTCATATTATGTCAAAAGCCTTCGTCTTTATTCCTCTTTAACACAAATGAAGTATACAATTACACTGGAGTGAGTTCTTCTTTTACACTTAAACTCATACACTTGGTACTTTTTATTACATGACAGTATTCCACATTTACACCTCTGTTTGTCAAGAGCAAATTAAAGGTTTTGCCAAGAAACTGTACAATCTGAGTCATTTTATTAAGCAAACTTTTATATAATAAACGACAATAATACAACAATGGTTTGGGATTCGTTAAAGTTTGGCAACGTTAGTTGATGCACGTCTCAGCTGAATTCAGTAGAGGGAGCTAAGTGCATTCAACATCACATTTATTATGCAGAGTTTATGCTGCAGGTAGTTCAACAGGTGTTGCACTTTGTGAGGGATTTTTGTGTTTAAAAAAAAAAAAAAAAAAGTAGATGGTTCAGATGTGAGATGTTTGTATTGCCCTGAACGGTAAATCAGCTTTAATGAGGTATAAGAAGTGGTGAGGAGGGATGGACTCGGTAAAATGGTGTTTGGATGTAATTTGGTTTATTTTAGAAGCTGGATTGTGCAAATTATTTGAGTAGTTGGAGTCCAATATATTGTCAGTAGACATCAGCTCGTTCTCAGTTTGCAGTTTGCAGAAGAATCACTGACAAGCAAATCAAGTAAACTGACGCTGAGAACAGAAACGCCAGAAGATTTATGCAACAAAAAAGGCACTAAATTTGAATATTTTATAAAATTTCAGGCCATCCCTTTTTATTTATTTCTTATTTTAGAGTATCATTTTTGCATTCAATAATTATTTAGAACAACCACAATGCAAAACAAAATCTAATTAAATTGGCCCAATTAACCTATTCAGGGTAAAAGAACACGAAAGTTAGTCACTAAAAAAGCGAGATTTTAGTGGTTTACATGACAAAGAACAACTTTTATAAATGTTAGCTGTTAATATCTGTCCTTACTCTAAACTGCTTCTCCAAACTAGGTGTGCAGACAACCATTAATTGAGAGTAAACACTGAACATTGCACACTGCCCCACTTCAATAAACCTGAACTATCCCTTTAATAAAAACTAAAAAGACCTGTTGTCATGAAACTTAATTAAATTACTTTTATTCCATTGGTTAAAACGTTTAACCTTCTTTAAAATCCATTAGCTGGCTAACACCATTGGTGGAGGTAAATGATCGATTCAACAAAAGCTAAAAGAAGTAGGGATGCAGAGGTGGCTGCAGCACCAACTGGAGGACGTGGATGTCCAAATATATTGTAAATAATTAAAAATAATAAAAAAATGGATTTCATTACAGCTGCAACCGTTTAAATTTAAACAGTTTGATGTCTCTTATTGCAACTTATAATCCAAATAAGCAAGCAGTGCAGGTCATGATTGTCATCTTACAATTTGCCCAAAATATTCAGCCTATTTTTTATGTCCATGTTAAGAAAAAGTAACATGCACTGCTGTGTGCATTTCACTGCATATACTGTATTTGGTATTGTGGTGTTTTGCAAATTCAGGCACACAAAATGTTCCCATAGCTGAGGCATTTCAGCTGCTAATAGCTACCGGTATTTTAATCAAAATAATGTGAATTGTTCCAAACAAGGAAAGCTTTGTCCCAGTAGGAGAACCTTTTGAAAACACCCTTCAGCTCTTTATTCAGGTTTGGTGCGATTCGGTTAATTAAAAAATAATAATAATAATCTAAAATTATGTGAACTGTCCCTTTATAAACGTGTTGTTTCATCTCAGGGGTGATGTCAATACAAAATTGTCCAGCTGTGATGTGTTTTCTGTCTTTTTTGTAAGTTCATAATTTCTTTAGCAAAATGTCTGATTGTATCAATCCCATTGAAAAGATGTTTATCTGTGAAGTAGCACTGGTTTCTGTCATTTTTTAGTGTTTTATGGTGCTTCTGCATCAGTTTGGTGAAAAATGTGATAATAACTAAAGTTCTCTTTTTATGTTGCTCAGACTATCCAGTACTGGTTAAAAACAAACAAACAAACAAACAAAAAAGCAACATCTATGTGTAGTGGGTCCCACATCTTGGCCCCGGGTCATTATAACGACAGTTTATCAGAGTGAGATCATCTCAACCATCAGCAGTCTTTGGAGAGTTTGTTTGCTGTACATAGGTAGCATTTAGAGCGGCTGGGCTGGAGGTCTCCTAAGCCAGGATTAGGTTGTTCCAGGGCTCTGCTTTGGAGCCGGAGGACCCGCCGTGGCCCCCCGGGGACATTTTCAGAGGAATGGCTCCCTGAGCTGCCATGTAGGCTGGTAAGGCTGAAATCTGCTGAGACAAAGATGAAAATGATGGGTACATAAATCTTTGCTGGCTCTGATTGTTTAAAGAGTAGTTCAGCTCTTTGAAAGTGGGGTTTTGTGGTAAAGCTATGATAAGTTTGGGGGAGACTAAGCTTTATTGACTGGTCATGAGCTAACAGCTATTCTGAGCGAAGCCAAGATCAAATTAAATTGTTCTAAAAAAAATTGAAATCTTAAATCAATCATGGCAATTCACATAAATAAAACTAAGATTATGCCTAAAACTTAACTCAAAACTGTGATTTTGGCAGAAATATTCTGATATTTCTGCTGGGAATTTCACAGACTGCACAAGAAATCTAGCTGCTGCTGCTAATAACACTTGCAAATTACTGCAATTAAAAAAACGTGCAAGACTATGTGACTATCACTTTTGTGTTGACCCAGTTTGCATTATTTGTTGGCTATATGATCCACATAAAAATCTGTTTCTATAAACTGAGGCTGGTCATAGCTTTTGCCACAGAACCCCACTTCACTACGAAAGTAACTCCCCATAAGAGGTTGTTGTTTTTTTAACTGATTAAATCTCTCTCAAAAAGAAAAAAAAAGGCTAACAGAACACATTCATTGACAACAGAAAATCAGGAAAGACTTTAAAGCAAAATTGAGAGCAAAATAAAAGATTATGAAATCATATTTACATTTTAATAAGTAAATGAAGTTGTAAAAATGGCTCTTTTTATCATAAAGGTTGCAGATCCCTGGTCTAGATGGAAAGAGTCGTGGGCCAGAAAACTCTGAATTTAAGAAAAAATTAAATAAAAAGCATGATCTCCCCATCACCCACCACCCCCAACCATTTTTAAACTCTCAAAAACTTGAACAATATTTTGGAGAAAGGTCAAAAGTTTAGTTTAAATTCTTACAGATCCAGAAAACTAGAAGCCTCATAAAAATTAACCTTTTTTATTTTAAGAATTTAATTTGTTAGATTTTTGGGGGCGTCTATTATTTGTTTTCTTGTGCTTAGAAAGTTCATTTTTGTTTATTTTCAGAAACAAAAGCCTAAAATGAGTAACTGTTTCTTTAAAAAAGTGGGTGGAACTTCAATCCTCCATTTGAACCATGGACATCCCAAAAGTTTCATGGAAGTTCTGAAAACTAGCTGGCTATCATTAAAACAGATTCATAGAAAGTTTGAAGGGACACTGATAAAGTTGATCAACTTGTATGCCGATGACACCACTTTATATTTCTTGAAAAACGTCCAGTTTCTCCCCATCAATTATTAAATCAACTGAAACTATTTTCTTTGAAAACACTTGCTATATTTAACCAAGTTTTATAAATTATTATCCAAAATTCTACTTTTGGTAGAAGTCAGTGAAGGTTTGTTGTAGGATAAAGGGATTAATTATAGCAACAACAACAAAAAAGTTGTATTGTACTTCATATTGCTCATTTTGAGAAGATTACTTTCATCTGTTTTGCTGTTAAACCTGAAAAAATATTTGAAATTTCACCATTAAATCTAAACGTCTACATCTGCATCAACCTATTAAACCTGTGGGTCAAAATTATACCATTCTTTAACTGCAGTCGTGAGCCACACAAAATCACTCAACGGGCCGCAAATGGCTCTTGGGTCACACTTTGGACACCCCAGCTCTAAGTGATGCGGGTTTATCTGTGCTTTTGTTCAAAAAGACACTCTGACAACGTTAGCTTCTGCCACTAGGAGCTGTCTCATCCCTGAGATTTACCGCTAGACGTTTCTTTGTGATAAGCTGAAATCAACCAGCCGGGTCTTCCTGTTGTATCTTTTTGCTGCAACAGTCTTCCTGGGTGTTCTTGCTTTCCGTGTGTGAGTCTCAGGGCTGCACTTTTATGTTGCAGGAACGTTGAACACATTAAAAACCACAAAATGCTAACTCGTGACGAGGTAGAATGCGGAGAAAAGAAAATATAAAAGTGTTAATAAATCGCATGTGAATGGATGTTACACCATTATGAATCACTCAGTCCTGAATATTCTATCAAATCTGACTATCATTTAAAATTAATTTAAATGCTGCTTCTGGCCAGAAAACACTTCACACAGGTTTTAAACTGATCCATGACAGCATGGAGACTCTTCAGTCCTACCTGTGTGTGTGTGCTGTGGTGGTACAAGCTGTGGTTTTCCGGTTCTGTCTTTATCTGCCGAGGCTCCTCTGTGGTGGAGGTGGTGGAGGAGGAGGAGCGAGGAGTGCTGTTTGGTGTCACTGGAGTCCCCTCACTGCCTGGTGGTCCTGCGTGGTACCGTAAATGTAAAATGTAGAACTAGTCCTTAATATGTTATGCTTAGGACATTTGGCCCCACTGGTGTTTGTACGAGGATTTAAAACTCACCAGTTTGTGACTTGTTCAGGTTTTTGGGCTTGCGTTTACGGGTCTGGATGCCTTCTTTTTTCATAGCCAGAGGTCGGGGGACCTGTTAAGACCAGAGATGTAAGAATAAAGAATTTAATTAGATAAAGCATAAAGGCTACCAACATGTATTCTTAAGGCCAAATTCTATTTTTTTAAGAGATAGTCTAGATTTTCTCAAGTGGGGAGCCTGTAAATTATTTGTCAGTAGTTAATATCTAACCTGCAGTGGGTGGCGGTCAGAACAATGACAGTCTGAAGACTCAGGAAGAAGTTTTTAATGGTAGAATCAAGCTAACAACATAGACTGGGTGCTAATTCTAAGTAGTAGATGTGTGCCATTTGAACCAAGTCTAACGTCATAAGTTTCAAAATGGTTCTCTCATTAACTTTTACACTAATGTTACTTTTGCATACAGTTATTGGTTTTACTGAGGTTATACTGTTTTACTGTATTGGTTTGCAGTTCATTGTCAGTGATATTTTGTGTGACTAACATGTTGCAAGACTGAATGTGTTAAGTGTCTGAGTAACTATCTGATGCAAAAGTAAAGTAAAGTTTGCTTGATCTGCAAAATGAACAAAACTGGGAGGTTAGACCTCATATTGCAGCACAGTTATGTACATTATGTTTAACATGTTACATTTTGCAGTATGTGTTTCACATAAAACATTAGCTACAGACTGTAAATATTGTCCAATCAGCATTAATTTTTTTTTTAAT
>JARVLU010000179.1:17664044-17675242 GCA_031762415.1 Simpsonichthys santanae | reverse complement strand
GAAGATGATGAGGTTCTCCTTAGGAGTGACAAGGATGGATAAGATTAGGAATGAGATCATCAGAGGTACAGCACAGGCTGAACTGGAAGATAAAGTTAGAGGCCAGACTGAGATGGATTGAACATGTCCAGAGGAGGGACAGGCATATTGGTAGAAGGATGTTAGAAATGTAGCTGCCAGGAAAAAACAGAGGAGATATATGGATGCAGTTAGAGAGGACATGGAGGTAGTTAGAGTGGAGATGCAGAGGACAGAGTGAGGTGGAGGAAGATGACTCGCTGTGGTGACCCCTGAAGAGGGAAAGTCAAGAGAAGAAGGATGCTACATTTAGTATATTATTTAGAGCTTTTTTTAATTCTATGGTCTTCCTTAAAGTTTAATATTTAATTTTAAATATAACAAATTAATATTCAGAACTAGCACCTATGACTTAAAGACACAGTTCAGATTTTTTGAAGTAGGGTTTTGTGGGGGAGAAAAAAAAAACATGAACATTTAGCATCTCATCTGTTGTACAGATCTATTTAAAAGATCACCATTTGAAAAAATAGAGGTTAATTATGATAGAATGTATGATGTATGAAAGCATAGCTAAAACCAAATTAGATTACTGCCATATTTAAACAAATCCAATCTAAAAATCTCCATAACAGTTCATATAAACACTATTTTATAAAAAGTTATGCTACCTTCACTTTTGCATAGTGATTTTAGCAGTAAAGTACGACAGAGCTTTAGGGCCACGCTAAGAAAATTTTTTTTTAAAGTCTTAATAACATTACGAGAATAACGTCACACAAGACTTTTGTTACAGCTCTTGTTTATTTTTTTCCACGAGTCAGATCCACAACACGACTTGTCAATCAATCCAGTAGGCGTGTCAGCAAATGACCAATCCGAAGCCAAATGCTCCTTACCTGCAGAGCTGTGCTGCAGCCCATCAGAGCATACCACCTTACTGTAAGCAGGTTCAATGTCCTGATACTGATAATAATCTGATGCTGATGTACAAACAGATTAACTATCTCCTTATTTGTAAAACCAATACAAATGTAACTTAACAAGATGCTCAACATTCTTCATTTTACCACAGTTAAAATGTGGTAAACTCTGCTTTATTGTGTTGGAGTTTGGATAATATTACAACTCATTTAGCTTTGGATTGGTCATTTGCTGACACGTCGACTGGATCGATTGACAGGTTGAGTCGTGGATCTGACTCGTGGAAAAAAATAATAATAAAGGAGAGCTGAAAAAAAAGTCTCATACAACTTTATTCTTGTAATATTAAGACTTTATTTGACTTTATTCTCGTAATACTAGTTTAATCTCGCAAATTTATGGCTGTTATTTTTTTTTCTTAGCGTGACCCTAAAGCTCCATCGTAGTAAAGTAAAACTGACAATGCAAAAGGTATTTAAAGCAGTGTTTGCATTAATTTTTGTTTTCATTAAAGTTGTTCTAAGACTGTTGCAATATTGTTTTTTTGTCTCACTCCCCCTCAAATTAGCTGTTAGCTTGACGGTTTGACCAGAATTAAATTGTTTTTTTTTTCAAACTAAAGTGGTTCATGAAGCTATCTGCAACAGGTAAGGTGTTAATTGTTCGTAACCTTTCCACAGAACCCCACTTCAAACCATTTGAACTACTTCTTCAAGAGTATCTTTTAAAACACCCTTTCTTGTGGTGTGTTCGGCTGTGTTCAGAGATGTGTTTGCGTTGCGTGCGAGTGTGTGTGTGTGTGTGTGTGTGTGTGGCGTCTATAGCTCATAGAGAATCCATCAAAGCTTATCATTATAAGTAAACATGACAGAGTGGACAAAATGTCTTGTGTGCCGCCAGACCCGCTATCTGACCACAAGCCATATCTGTGATGATGGACTGATGTGGCGCTAGCCTGGACTTACCAGAGTCTGTGTGCGCGAGTGTAAGTGCATGTATGAGAACACACTTTGAAATGCATAAATATGTATAAAATCAGATGACAAAGCCATCCCACACTTATAATAGCGTTGACCTTTCAAATCTTTAAGGAAAACTGCCCCTTTAGTGCATAAAAGTTTGACTTATGGGCAGACAGTGGAATATTATGGAGTTTATAGCAGTTACTTGTGCTGATCAGGTTCATGTGTTCAATACAGACTGAGGTCCCCCCCTCCACAAAATAGGGATCATTATTGTACAGGTCAAGCCTGTTTTATGGCCGACTAGATCAGAGGAGAGTTAAGAAGGGCTGAGGGGGATTTGTTACTTGCAATTAATCATCAGTGATTGCCGTTTCTTTAAGAGTTGGCCAAGAAAGATGATTAAAACGTAAAAATGAAGATATATTCCTGCACCAGTTTGTTGCAAGCGCTTTTATTTTTGCTTTGTCCAAGGCTGGGTTAGCTGCATGTGTGTTAAGTGTTGAGGTCAGCCTGCGTGTTCCTCTGCTTGTTACAACACCTCTGATAAGCAGGGTAAACAGCCACGCACTGTTTGCTCCACCACCACAGTCACATGATCCAAAACCTCTGATGCCAGTCTGACTGATTGTTTCAGAAAGTCATATTCTGTTTTTTTTTTTTTTTTTTTTTTCTGGGGGGGTCGTTTGTTGAGTCTTTCTTCTGGGCCTGGGTCCTGCAGAGTCTGAGGAGCGTTAGCGTACAAACTAAAACTCCAACTTTGATAACCTCTCTCCTGCTGTTCAAATTTTAGGTCAAAGGTCATGGCTGTGGCGCCTCAGCTGACTTGGCACATTGATAGTAGGAGCAGTGGCACAGGATGGTGTACAGTAGAGCCACGTCTTTGTCACTTTCGTGCTCTCGTCTGTGCACGCGGTGTGTCTGTAGAGGGGCTGGAGGGGGGCATTAACCTAGTAGGAACCTAAAAGGTGGCCTTTAAATCCGTCTGGATTGTCCCAGACCACCATGACGGAGTTCGCTGTTTCCATTACATCCAAACCGCTAAATCATAATGGATCATTTACAAATATTTCAAGAATTTTGCTGCATCTGTCTGTAAACCACAGAATCCCTCTGACCCCTTTGTATTATCAGTTGTGTATGCAATGATTATTTTGTGTGCAAAGGTCTAGAGAGGACTACTTTGACATTCTTTAGATATACAGTATTCCCCTTTTTTTTTTTTTTTTTGGTTTGTTTTTACTGCAAACCAAATCAAAATCACTCTAATGTCTGCACTGTAAACATGGAGCTACCTTAGCTTGGATGACGCTGTGCTCTTTTTTTTTTTTTTAAAGTTGGTGTAAGGCTGATTTAATCTTTAACACATGAAGCTTTAATTTAAGTGAAGTCAAAGCTGTTTAGATGTGGGACACTCAGTTCTGATAGCTTCTATTTATCTTCCTGATTAACTCTGTTTTAAAGATTTCTTGTCCTAATTGGGTTGTTGCTCAACTCTCAATCAGCGTTCATCATCTTCCTGTAAACACTTCTCTTTTTCCAGAAGCATAGCTGCACTTATTTTCAATGTTCTGCCTAATTATAAATGAATTATGACCCCCCCATATTCTTTATCACTTATCATTTGTGTGACATCTCCTCCTCCCAGTGTTTAGGTTAGGGATCTTCTCGCTGCCACCGTGTACTTGAAGTTATCAGTGACTGTAGTCTAAGCTTTAGCTTTGACGTCTGAGGGAAAAAATGATTTTAAATCAATCCAAGGCCTGAGCTGGGTCAGCTCTTTGGGACATTTTTTAACAGATAAGTGGAGATTTTATCGCGTTCAACCCTCACTTACCAAAATAAAGCAGGAACGGAGCAAAAACAATAAAAGATTTTAGTCTCTGCTGTTGTATAAATATCAAACTCTGGCACCAGATGTAAGTAAAACGCCCTAATAAAATAAGATAACTATATTTTTGTTCTGATTATGGTGCTACTTGTTGGCACAAACATACACACATGCATATTACGAACATAATAGTTTTCCCTTATGATCATCTTTGAATATGTGTACAGGTACCACATTAGTATTAATGCTGTTTGTTGCCCCTGAGATAAATGTATTGTAAAGATTATGTACGGCTAAAATGAAACCATATTACATGACAGGAATATATGCAAAACAAATAACTTTACACAGTTTGAGGAGCACATCTTGAAAATGTTACTTTAAAAGGAGTTAAAACTGTATTATATCTCATCTAAGTATTTAAAATGCTGTGCATCTCTCCATCGTCAGAACTTCTTATTTAACTTATCCACCTTTTTGAAGTCTTCCTCCAAGAGGGGGAATAAAAGAAATTGACTTCAAGTGCATTAAAACAGAATCAAAACACCTAACTGAACGGAGAGCATTATAGGAACAAAGAGGATGGAGGGCCACGTTTTGATCGGTCACACTGATGCTGTGGTGGCTTTTGAAAAGGGGACAATGCTACCCAGAGCCACAGGGCCAGTGCCAACACAAACCCTGAAGCCACTCCACAATTCTTTGCTCTTAGCCGGGTTAAGGAGAGGAGGGGGGCAGCGGAGGGGAGCTGACAAAGTCTGCACAGGCCGGAGGAGCGACACACAGGCGCCATGGCGATCCCTAAGACAACTTATCTCCTCTCTCTCAGTGATAGCGCCTGTCAAAATAACTGCCAAGATACACAGCCAGCAAGGAACCGGTTAACTTGTCCCCAATCAGAGGTCTTTCTCCTGCATAGATTGTTCAATGAGCATGTTTCAGCCACACATGATCTCACTGCGTTCTTTATTCTGCCGAGAAACACAGAAAAAACACCACATTACAATTAATTTCAATTTACGATGGATATTTAAAATTGACGATGCAGGCGTCGTGTCAGGCTCAAGTCAAGATTAAGGTTTTATTTTTTTACATCTCTACTCATCTAGAGACCCTTTGGGTGTCATTTGGTGTTATTTTGACATGGAAAAGGGCTAAAATGAATAAATCCAAAGGGAGACTTTTTATGGACACTGATTTAATTTAATTTGTTGTAAATTTGCTCCACATACTGCCCTTGTGACCTCCAACCTCAAACCTTAAGGGAAGTCATTTATGAAGATCTGTCGCCACCTTGTGGTTTCAGTTGGTAAATGTCATGGAGGGGTTCAGGGGATATCTCACACATCTCACACACTTCATGGTTGTGGAGAGAAACTTCTGGCACAGAGAGATATGTTAAAGGCCCCCGGGCAAAACAACACAAACATTAAAAACACAGCAAACAACATCATCCAATAACGATGTTTTTTTAAGTATGTAACCTTATTTTTTTGCAAAATTTGACTTTATAGGTTTTATATGTCCTTTTGTAATATTTTACATCTTTTACTGCCTTCATAGTTTATCTGTTGTGTTCTCGGCTGTTTTCTCATCTGTTAGTTAATGTTTTGAGGCATTTTGAAATGGATTATTTTGTTAAAGCATGACAGCAAAGCAATCATTGGAGTCACATTTGACGTTATGTATCTCAGAATTATTGTTTTTGCTTGTCGTTACTCATGCCTGACATTATTTTCTCTCAGTTGTGTGTGGGATTTGAGCAGCCTACTTTACATAAGATTTGCGGTACATCTCATTCTCGTGTATAAGTCCAATGTTATCTCTTCATATACAGTATTATTGCTGTATATTCATATTGGTTTTCAGTCTCTTAATTTTTATTAAAACTAGATGTAAAAATTTGAAAAAGGAAGTTCCCTGACCGGGAATCGAACCCGGGCCGCGGCGGTGAGAGCGCCGAATCCTAACCACTAGACCACCAGGGATCTATACTATAATATGAACTATGCGATTTTACTACGTATTTTCAAGATTTCAGACGCTCAAATAATTGTGTTAACTTATTCTTGATAAGGCGAACTATACAGACGTGACGGTAAATTATCTAACGTTGCAATGATACGACTTGACGCTAAAGATGAAAAGAAGGCGAGCTCGTGCAGTTCCTTGCACATGACACCAGGGGGCGTCACGAAGGGAGGAGCCATGATTTTTACGTAGCAACTGGAAGATGCTCGAGTTGTATCAGCGACCTGCTTCCTCGCTCAGGTTGAGCGTGTCACGGCGTCGTTGCCTACAAATGTGAAGCCATTCAGCCAAAATGCAAGACAAAGGAACGTCTCATGGTAAGGAAGCGGGTTTGGAACGTGAGACTTGTCTTCTTTTTTATGTATTTATTTTTTTCCCGCGAACGCCAGGTTATTGTCTGTGTAAACAAAGTAGCTAGCAGTAGCACCGTTAGCAGCAGCTGCCTCTCCTCAGCTGGAGGAAAACTGGACCTTGCTCGATGTGTCTTTGTTTGCTTGGCTTTGAATGAGCACATCTGGTTCTATGTTCGTTTGCTGTTATTGCTTCATAAAAGGAAGCTGAACACCAGTGATGACAAATCCTGACGAGTCGTTGGCATTTAGCTGTTTCTTTCAAGCTGTTTTTGTCCATCTATGTTAACCCTTCCAGGCTACGTGCAACTAAGAATTTCTTCAAGGTTCATGCTTCATATCCGCTTAATCAGATTACAGTTAGCTTGTATCTCAGTCGGTGGCTAAACTGTTTACATTAAACAGATTCAGTGCTAATTCTGGACAGATTTCTGTGGTTATATAATAAAACACACGTGGAAACCAGGAGCAGATGTGCTTGCAAGTGGCGTAAACGTTTGGGTATGATTTCTTCTCAGCTCACTAACCTGACACGATTATTGCAGGATGCTTTCATCGCCCTCCACTTAAGCCGAGTGACTGATGGGATCATTGTTTGTTTTTTTTTACTGAGTGCTGCTGAGAGCTTTCTAACTTCCTTCCTTCTTTTCTTCTGCAGAACGAGAAAGGCGTGTGAGAGCACAGTGAGGGATCTGAGCTGTGTGGATGGGGGAGAGCAGGTGTTTGCATGGATGCACTGAATTCACCTGCATGCAGAATTGAAAGCCTGCCCTGATGGAAAAGAGAGACAGAAAGCAAGGCTATTTTGACAAGTAAGCAACTGTTTTTGCAACAGTCTTGCCCCAATGTGTAATTTTTATTGGTTTGATTGTTTTATGCCAAATTTAAAGTACTTGTTTGGTTGAACGAGAAGCTTCTTCTACTAATTATTTAACGTGCAGGTCAACAGATCTTCAGAAGTCACATATTGAATAAAGGAACGCATGAACTGTAGAAAAAATGAAAATGCATCCACGTTTTTAGTCTTTTCAACTGCAATGTTATGTGATGGAAATGACCAATTGGCAAAATCTGACATAATGCAACTACCTCTTTTGGAGTGTACTGTTACTGTGCATAGTCCCAAATAAATGAACTTAAAACTTTAATAAAATTTCCTTTTGTCATTATACTAATCACATCACCATGAAGCTTTGTAAATGCTCTTACATAATTGGTCTAGAAAATGTCTTTTTTTTTTTTCTTTTTTTTCAAATTAACTTATCCATATAGATGTAGACTGATTATTTGGCCAATTGCTATGCTTACATGAACATAAGTAATTGGATTAAACGGCTATTCGGAATAAAAATGCATCGTGTGAACGCCCCATTCAGATTATTCTTTGTTGATTCAGCTCGATCCGAAAGAATTTGTAATCAAAATGAGATGGGTGGTTTATGCTGATTTATAATCCAAACGGTGTAAACACTTAATCTGTTTATTTTTTTTCCCACTTGTGGAAAACTGACCTGACTGCGCATGTGCGACCTATGTGGGGCCTCATGTATTTACCTCATGTGTTTCCGCCTGGCTAGATGCTAATATGTCGTGGAAGCAAAACTGTTCGACGAGCTCAAAAATTATCTGTATTACCTGTAGCTCCATCAGGGAGTGCAGGAACATCTCCACCGTCATTAAAACCTGGCGCGGGTCCATATTGGGCACTCAGGTTTGTTTATCTTCATCCCGGAAATAGAACTTCTTCTATGTTTTTTTTAAGGAGAGTTTACCACTCTGTGCATGTCAGTACTTCTATCCATCCATCCATTATCTTTACCCACTTCTTCCATTTTGGGTTGTGGGAGTTGCCGGTGCCCATATCCAGCTATCACTGTGTGAGAGGCGGGTACACCCTGGACAGGTTGCAGGTCCATCACAGGGCCGTCAGTACTAAAAGCCCGCTGCATGTAAATGCTCATCGTGAATGGATTGTGCCCATGTAAATGACACACTTGAATTATTTATCATGAAAACATTTCAATCCAGACCTGGTCAAAGAATTCTGTGCATGTTAACATAGCTACTATTTGCTTCTTCTATAAAAATGGCCCTTGACCATGCCTGTGCATATTTAATCGATTACAAAGTGGTAAGGTGAATATGCAGCAGGAGCTGCTACACTCACTGTAGCAAGCAGTTTAGTTTTTGAAGCAAAAATACTCTTCCATGTATGAAGTGTCCAAGCCCCTCCAAGCATTGTAAAATATATGTTTTATTTATTTAAAAAAACATGTTGCATTTTTGTTAATGGAAACTGTATAGTGGCCAGAATAAAATAAAATGTGTTGTATATTAGCCAATGGCTCCCATAGAAAAACACAGCCACCTGTAATATGCAGCACTGTTCAAATAGTTTTAAACTACCCCTGACTTCTTTAACTTTTGCTTCCAAGCTGCCAGACGTTCTTGTAGCCCTTTAAAGTGGTCTTGATCAACATTTATCCAAGCTTTCTGAATGTTTGTTAAAGGTTTTCTTTGGTCTTTGGCTTCCTGTTTCCTCTCATTTTCAGTCCAGTCCTTGTACCTGAGCTTGATGCAGCGTGAGCTTTAACAAATGAGGAAATGGGGACAAAATAAAAATGTGTCATGCCATCTAGAGCTTATGAACACTGTCTGAAAGTCATTGTCTTTGAGAACCAGGAAATGAATCCAACAAAGACCTGCCACAGGATCAGAGGTGAAATTATCTCTCAGCTGATCATCAGCTGTATTTGTGAAGGTTTTAGCAAATTACTCTTTTGGGCATCATCTTGTTGGTGCTAATATAATATTTTATATGTCAAACTGATTTTTTTTTTAATGATACTTTTTCACATATTTAACAAATCTGAGCACAATTTATTTTTGTTACAGGTCAGTGTTACTAAAATAAATGATTTGTTGCTAAGTTATCCTTGATGTGTCGACACAAAACTTGAGTTTAGAAGACTTTTCTTGTCTATATAGCCACTTCATCATCGATGAGTACAACTCGAGTTGGTTCTCATCTCTCATTTTTTTCTCATGTGTAAGTGAACTCCCACTGTGATGTGTGGGCGTGATCATATATGCAAAGTAAGCGGTTTCTTGTAGCGCCATCCAGCTTGCGCTGAATCCTCTGATCCGCCCACACAGAAAGGTCTGGACCTCATCATTGGTCCACGCACTACTTTTTGAGCTTCCATATATTGAACTAGAAACTAGAAAAATAAATTAGATACTGAAAGCAAAGGTTCACACATACTTTGCCACTCACAAATATGTAATATTGGATCATTTTCTTCAATAAATAAATGACTAAGTATAATATTTTTGTCTCATTTGTTTAAATGGGTTCTCTTTATCCACTTGTAGGACTTGTGTGAAAATCTGATAGTCTAAAGGGTTCATAAACTTCCAAGCACCACTGTAACTAGTGCTGTGTGAAACCAATGAGAGGTGAGACAGTGGCAAAGCACCAGGTGATTCATGGCTCAAAGTTTTGGGACTTCATATACTAACAAACATTATTCTAACACTGTTCATGTTCTGGACCAAAAGTACGGTAAATGAAAAAGCAGCCAACACTAATACTGATACTAAGTCCAAACAAAAACTCTTTGAGGACATTCAGAAAACTTAAAGAATTATTGAAAAATACCACTTTAAAAGATTTGAATTAAAGCCTTGCTCCTTGGAGAAAGAGCGATGATTTAAGACCTATATATTTGTTAAAAAGGACAACTTGTAGTTGGTTTGGTACAAGATCATTGCTTGTTCTCTGACTTTCTCCTGTTACTTCATTTACAGATCGTATTATCTCTGTTAAGTATCTGATCTACATTCACCTCACATGACCTCATTTAATCAGAGTAATGTGTCAGCTCATTCAGTCAAGAAGGAGGGAAGTTGACGTTGAAACTGTATTTTGTTAGTTGTGAAATTTGGGAAATGTGTGGAACGACCCTTATCAAGTTATCCTGATGCATGCTCCATAATCCAAGTAGATAAATCTGACAAGGTTGAGTCAGGTCCATTGGACGGATTCTTCTTTGTCGAAACGTTTCATCTTGTCAGCAAACTTGTTGATCTAC
Organism: Simpsonichthys santanae; assembly: GCA_031762415.1. Classification (NCBI taxonomy): domain Eukaryota; kingdom Metazoa; phylum Chordata; class Actinopteri; order Cyprinodontiformes; family Rivulidae; genus Simpsonichthys; species Simpsonichthys santanae. The sequence goes on along the minus strand of JARVLU010000179.1, from coordinate 17,665,032 downwards.
TATGTGAAGGTGCTGCTTAAAAGATTGTTTACTTGCAGCTCTTCAGACTAAAGAAGTCTTTTGGATAAAAAATACAATATGTTTTAACAAGGAAGAACCCATGCAGAGGACCTGACTCAACCTTGTTAGACCCTTATCGAGGTTACGTTGTATAGAGGGACAATAACTTGTCAAAATTATCAGCAAATTGTCCTCATTTGGTGATGGTTGCACAGGTGAAATGTTTCCTAGAGCTGCATGGTTGATCCGAATGGATAAAGAAAAATTACAAGGACTTACAGGCTGTAAAACTCTGCCTTGATTCTTACTTTATTGTTGCCTCGTTGCATAAAAACTGCACATCATTAGAAAAACAACAGGTAGTAGTAAAACTGAGCACATTTCAGAATCAGAACACCAAAATTGGTTTTAAATCTTAAGAAGAAGGACATTTCCGCACTTGCACTGTTTACGTGTTGACTGTACCACTTGACTGGGCGGCTGTGGCTGAGTGGTTAGAGCGGTTGTTCTCCAATGCAAGAGTTGGAGGTTCGAATCCACCAGCAGTCACATGCTGAAGTGTCTCTGGGCGAGACACAGAACCCTTCGTTGCCTCCAATGTGTGTCCCATCGGTGTATGAATGTGATGAAGCTCTGATTAGTCTCTTTAGAATGATTTCTTCAATTAGCTTTGTAGAGATCTGGCAGAGTGCTGTATGAATGGGTAAATGAGGACACAGATTGTAGTGTCTTGATAAGATAGAAAGGTGTTATATAAGTACAGTCTATTTACCATTTGCCAATAGGTCTTTTGCAGACACGTGACTTATGAATTCCAGCCGCCATACTGGGGGGTTACGCAAATAAACGGTTCAGGTAAACAAACAGAGGAAGTCCGTGGTAAACACAGTGACAAGAATGATAACATCTGTAAAATGGAAAGTAAATATAAAAATGAGAAGAAGCCGTACAGAGATAAACTCAATTTTAATAAATAAATAGATAAACT
>JARVLU010000179.1:17628753-17661971 GCA_031762415.1 Simpsonichthys santanae | reverse complement strand
CTGGTTCGGCGCGGTTTGGCTCCGAGTTACGGCAGAATCGACCTACGAACGGTTCTTAGGTCCGGAACCCGTTCGTAGGTCGAGGATTACCTGTATATATATATGAATGTTTCTGTTCAGTGCCCTGAGATGACTTCAGTTGTGACTTGGTGCTATATAAATAAACTGAACTGAATTGAGTCTTTATCACCTGCATAATTGGTTTTAGGTAGTTTATTAGTTATGAGGCAATAGGCAAACATTTGAAAGCTTTATTACATTCCTTTATAACAAAGGAATCAGAATACAGTACATTTTCATCTTTGTCTCGGATCGAGTTCTTATATTTCTTCTCTAACTGAACTTTTGCAGTTACTAATGTGGGTAAAATCATGTACCGTATACTCAAATAGGCTCGTAGCTATTTCCAGTCGTCAAGTTCAGCATTCAGTTAGTGTTTTAGTCCTTCACACCTGCTTTTTTGTTGAATTTTACTGGTATATACAAACATATCTATATGTTTAAAAATGAGTTTTATTGGTATTTTGACGTTGTGAGAGCAAAATGTCCACAACCTGCAATGTTGCGGAGTGTCAGAATGACTGCAGAGCACAGCTGAAATATGAGTAGATATGAACACTGTTCAGACTAAGTGTGGATCTTCACCAACCATTGATAAAATTGAACTCAAAGATGACACAACAAACTTGGGAATACATTTTTTTTTTTTATTTTGTCGACTAAGGAGGCCATAGTCAGTGAGAGTAACTAATATACACAAACGACAAATAAATGTCAACATGTTTAAAGAACTAAACATAAGCATAAATATATCTAGCCCACAATGCGTTGCAAAATATTGACTTTGATCATGCGCATAAGTAACAGTAAACCGTTCAATTCCAACATGGGTTTGCTATTAGGTGATATATTTAAATGTGTACAGTACTGATTTTAATATTTCATGAGAAACATGGAGCATGTTTTAATGGGAATCTGAGCCAGACTATTTTTAAAACTCCACCTAGAGGCTGTTAGAGGTATTGCCCACAAACACACCTTTTCATTGGCTTTATGCCTCTGACCTGCAGGCTGTTTCCAGGATTTATATCCTGGCTGCTGTCACAAAGCTGCTTCAAACTTAACATCACACAAATCAGAAACAAACTCATTTTATAGAATGGCAACTTACCAAAACTTCAATCAATAGCTTTCTGGAATAAAAACTCTTAATCTGAGAGCTAACAAACTTCTAAAGTTTCCATTTTGTTTTTCTACAGCAGTCTACTCACTGAAAACAGATGCACTGTTTACAGACTGAACGCTACGAGAAGACGAGTGCGATGAAGGGAAGACTTTAATCTGAATGTCTAAGAAATGCCCCTGAGTGAAACAGATGGTGCTGGTCTGTAGGTTCTCGAGCTCACCTCCAGATCCATGCAGTGTCTGTTAAAATGAGAGAAAGCCCTTGGACTACGGGAGGAGAGGCCTAAAGTCCATATGTCTGCAGACTTATCGATCCGATCTTTCCTTTCCATTAAAGCACTTGAATACTTAAGATGTGCTTTGTGCATTGTTCTCTTATCCTTTCTTTGCCAGAGGCTGTGCAGGTCTCATCACTTCAGTCTGTGTATTACATAAATCCTCTTTTGTCAACATATTCATACCCTCTCAGTGAGCGTGCATTACCTAAGATGCACCACAAACCAGTGAAGTGCACTGCAGTGGGCTGCTTTAATGCACCATCTTCATTTGCACACCTATCAATGATTAAACAGGCAGAAACAGCAGTCTGAGCAGACAACTCCGCTGACGCAGCAAAACAAAGACGAGCTCAAGTTCGACCATTTTAAAACTACAGTACAAGGTTTGTTTGTATATTCAGTTTACAGATTATGGCGGATTAAAAAAATACACATATAAAAACAAGAACATTCTTTAAATTTTCACAAAATCTCACTTTGAAAGATCTGATCTACCTGTACAGGCCTCTTCCCTGCCTGTTTTTAAATCTCTTCTTTTAACTCATCTCTTCTCCCTGGCCTTTGACACCATCTGTGATGTTGACTTTTAATCACTTGTATTATCTGATTGTATGATTGCTCAACTTTTATTATGTGACTTTTAATCATTGTAATAATTTTTATTATACCTGACTGTATGATTGTTTTGTTGTGTGTACAGCACTTTGGTCCTGTGGGTGTTTAAAGTGCTCTATAAATAAAGCTGGTATAGTATGATTTTAAAGAGTTTGCAGATAAGAATTTGCAACACAAGATGGTTTTAGTCTTTGGTATGCTAAAGGATTTTTAAATATACTGTATATTTATATTTCTGGTCTCCCCTCAGGCTGAAAAAGCGGAAGCAGCTCAGGTCGAACCAGTCAGAAAAGGGTCCAAATGAGCGGAGTCCTGTGATCATCTCCTGTGGCCCTGACCCCAACAAGAAAACTGACCTTCAGAGAGTGAAGCCACCTGGAGGTTCAGGTAAGACAAAGAGTTCTGATTCTTTTTCAGCCTTTTGGGGTAAATGACAAAACAGTTAAATTTGTTCAAATGGACATAATCTGAGGTTGCTATCTTATTCCAGATGATTCTTAACACATAACTTTTGTTTGATGAAGTTTTAATTTTGGCCAGAGTGATCTTGTCTTAGTGTAAAAAAAAATGATGGTAAGAAAGAAAAAATAACATTTCGACCTCAATATTGGTAAACTTTGTGATTTATCAATACTCTGTTCTTGTATTACAAAAATTGTGTATTTTTTCTCAATTAAACCATTTTTTTTTAATTTTATTTATCATGATAATAGAAATATTCCTTTTGTAGTTGTAAATTGTTTTTCTGTAAGTGACTGCATCAGCAGGGAATCATTTGTAGCGAAACAACCTCAGCAGTTTTAAACGGGAAGTTGCACAATCTTCATCCTGCTCTGTTTTAACGTTAACAATAACATAAAAAGTACTTTCTTTATAAAATTTGTGAGCACCAAGATTTACTAGTAAAATATAAACGCTTACAAATTCTAAATAATCAAAGCCTTTTCCTTTCAATATGTGCCATAGAAATTAGAGACAAAAAATGTAGAAATCACCCTTCATACAATAATAAAATAATCTAAACTCCATTTCTGTATTCACTGTTTTAAATTGTTTATTCATGCTTTTATCATGCAGTGTACATTCAGAATTAATAACATTTGATGATCTGCATATGTGTAAAATAAACTCATAGCTTCATATTTACTTAGTAAATTAAATTTTATTAAAAAAAGATCACCATGCAAGGCTTTATTGAAGTACAGTGTAGTCTTTATGAGCTCCAACTGAATCGTGGAGATTGTTGTCAGCACATATCTTCCTCTGTCATAATAGACTGGCTGTGGCTCAGCCAGCTGTGTAAACTCTGATGTTATGAGCTTCAGGCTGCAATAATGAGATCCAAATGCATTCAGCAGTGTAATAATGCACAACTCTCTCAGCCTTGGTACACATGGTATCAGCTACAGCAGTGAATGCAGTGTCCAGAGCAGGTTTAATACTGAACACTGATACGGGCAGATGCAGCTGGATTTGAGCGTAATGCTGAGTCAGCATGTAAGTACCTAAGCATCAGGGAGGGATGCACTAATGTCTTCTCTGTCCTGCCTAAAAGGAAATGCTGACTGCGCCACTTTTCTACAAGAAGAGCCAAGTTGTCTTTGTTTACATCAACTGTTTCAATGTGTCAGCATTTTAAAGATGGATAATGATGGAGGCTAAACAACTGGTACTGAATAAGTAAATAGATTTTGAGGGGTTCCCAACCTTTTTGGCACCGCGGACTGGTTTTATGGAAGACGTGTTTTCATTGTACAAGTGACAGAGGTGTGAGTGATGGGAGGTCACGCGCATAACAACACATAATAAAGTGCATCAGGTAAAACTTGACTATTATATCTATAATTCAAATAAATAATATTTTATATTGTTGATATTGTGTAATTTATTTTAACTCCTTAGCAATGCAGTTAATGATGCTCTCAGGGCAATGAAGTGGATTGTTCCTGAACTTTGTATTTATTTATTTTCAAACCGAGGGCTTGTCTTTTAATGATGGTGCTTAGTTTATATGTGGTGAATCACGTGATGCTATGAACCCATAATTTAAGGACTTTTTGTATTTGCAGCTTTCTTTTTGGTTATAGTTGAGAAGCCTTCTGCTGTCTCATCATCAGGCCTTAGCTCTCCAGCACCAGTTATTGTTAACTCATTTTGTTAAAGTTATATTGAGAGCTTACCGGTGCATGAAAAAAATAAAAATAAAAACTGCTACTGAGTCTAGCGCTAAAATTGCAATGACGGAAGTGATTGATTTTCAAAATAAAATACCATGCAAACTAATGCGAATAGAAAAGATTTCAAAATGTAACTTTTTTTCTATGCAGCCAGGTACCTATTGGTTCAAAGCCTGGGACCAGTGGATGTGGACCTCAGATTTAGAGGGAAATCTCAGCTGAAGTATTTCTTTCTATTTGTATTATTAACTGATTAAATTTAGGTGCTAATCCAATTTAGCATGGCTGCTACAACTAAGCAACATTGGCAAACACAAATATGACTGTAGCTCAGTCAGTCTGACAGATATTCAGCCAAAAAAAAAAGTATTTTAGTAGCTGAGAGTCATCCCCAACTTTTACCCTGAGAACTAACTGATTGAACAAGATTTGTTTGTTTTTTGTTTTATTACAATCTTGGTCAGATTTACTGACGTGTTAGAAGCAGAGTTGTCCTCAAAACATACTCCAACTTTTAGGACGTTTAACTGAACAATAAAATAAAATGTATACAGGATTTTTCTGTTTTCTGCAGCCTGATATACTCTTGCACCTTCAGGTGATGGCTGTAAGAGAAACAAGATGGAGAAGAAGAAGCCACCAGGCACAGTGGAGTATATTGTGAGCAACACAACACTCACTACACCTTTTGAATAAAGTACTGCCATAGATGTGGGATTGTGTTTGAGCTGGGGGGGTACTGTGAGAATGTATGAGTTTGTATGATCCTAAACACCCTTATGAATAGATCATATTATAAATATATGCAATAAAATGAGCATGGGCTTTGCATGTTATCATTAGTATGGACATCTGTTAAGGGGGTGCTGCTTCTCCCGCCACAGCCCTATTTCCCATGGTCTTGCATGCTTCTGAACTTTTTTTTTTTTTTTTTTTTTTTTTTAAGACTGGGTTTATTATTTTGACCTGCTTGTATTTAAAATGCCATTAGCTGCAGTTTTAACAGAGAAGCTAATCTCTTTTTGCAGGTGGGACCAAATGATTCCCTTAACAGCATTGCACTTAAATTCAACATCACCCCAAACAAGCTGGTCCAGCTGAACAAGCTCTTCTCTCGCAGCGTCTACACCGGCCAGGTGAGGGTACTGAATCGATCTCATAAAGCTTCTTCGCTCTGTCCGGTATGGATTAGCTGATTGTTTGCTTTTTATCGTTATTATAGAAGCTGTTTGTTCCTGATGTGAGCCAATCAGAAACAGACCTGAAGTCTCCGACTTCCTCTGACACCTCATTCACTAATGGCATTTCCGACAAACATGTAAGTTTATACGAAAGGGTGGTAAAAGCACATAAGTGTCATTATTGTGTAATTATTGTGCAGTTCTTAGCATAAACTCTGTCAAACAAAACTTTGTTTTGTTTCTTTTAAGACCAGTGTCATAAAGTTCACAGTTTACCTTTTTAATATTAGCAAATCAGTCTTGAGGCTAAAATTGTCAGAACATGTTATTCTAAAAAGAGCCATAAATTATACGTGTCTAATTTGTTTTTTCGTTGTGATTCAGGATTGCACACAAAGCTGCCGGTCAGCAAAGTCCATCCGCCGGGAGCTCTCTCCAAACTCTGAGGATGAGAGTCCCGCTACAGTAAAATTCATTAAGATGAGCTGCAAATACTTCACTGATGGCATGGTAAGAAGCTCAAGCAATTTAGTGAAATTGACAAGAAAGATGAACTTTGAAAAAAATTAATACATTTAGTAATTATTTGGGTTACCAGTTTGGTACAGCCAGGACAGCAGGACAGTGGTGAGATGTGCTGTAGGAATGACAGATAGCTTCAAGGTGGAGGTGGAATTGCATCAAGGATTGGCTGAGCTGCTTCTTGTTTGCTCTGGTGATGGACCGTCTGTCATATGAGGTCAGGCAGAAACACCCATGGACAGTGTTGGGCACAATTTCTCTAATCCACTAATAGCAGACCAAATTTTTTTTGTTTAGCAGATTAGCATTTTCACTAACTTTGAAAACCACTAGCAAAATTAACTTCTGCTAAATTAGGTTTTGCCGACTTTGTCTTGTGAAAGAACATGTAACAAAATTCACCAGTTTGTTCCTGTCTGTTGTGGGCGTGTCTTAAAGAGTCTGTTGGTTGCGCTATTGGCTTACTACATGTACACATGATAAGACGTGATTGGTCAACTCAACTTCAACTGGAAGGAGACGAAGACGTGTGACACAGACTGTGACAGTCATCTTAGCGGTTAGCGATTTAAGGCTCCAGTATACTCCGGCATACATCGGTCTGCGGAGGTCCGCGTGTACCGGATTGGAGTTGAAGCGGATGCCCACAGGGCATGTCCGTGCAAAGCTCAATTTTTACATACGCGTATGTGTACTCGTCGTACAATAAACTGCCCGGCAAAGGACTGTTTTGTATGCAACACCAATGTATTACATTTCCCTTCTTCTTCCCTGATCTGGCCTTTTCTTTTGTTTTTTGTTTGTTTGTTTTTTTGCCAAGAGGAAAGCGATCTCTTCCTCCTCCTCCATTGACGCCATGACTGAAATTGTGAGAAATGAAGGAATTTGTCAGGAGTGAATTAAAATCAGGTCCAGCGTGGCTGCGGGAGGGTCTGGAGATTTCCTGGTGGGCTGATTTGATGTGTGGGCACCGGTGTTTTATGTTTATATGTTGTTAATAAAAAGTTCTAAAAATTGAAGAAGAAGAAAAAAAAAAAACAGAGCTTGCATTCCCTTTTTTTTTTTTTTTTGTTTTTTTTTTTTTTTTTTTCCCAATTTTTAGAACTTTTTGTTAACAACATATAAACATAAAACACTGCTGTGAGTATACTGGAGCCTCAAGACCAGCACTAAATACACTAAACTAGACTCTTAACTATAAAATCCAAACAAGGTAAATCTCTCAAATCTCATTCCTTTTGCTGTGTCTATCACCTCCAAACTGCCTTTGATTTCCACATCTTTTTCTTCTTCCTGTAGACGTGATGAAGCGTCTGCTAATTATTTTACCTGTTTTTTAGTTAGTGGAGTATGGGTTTGCGAAGCTAACTTTTTAGTTAGCTGGGACTACCACTGCCCGTGGACCATGATGTTTATGAAATGACGTGATCTGAACGCGGTCATGGTAAGACATGGTATGGTACATGTTTGTGAATGAGATGGAGGCAGGTGACAGGTGACATACAAAGGTGCAGGACTTCATGTACGTAGGGTTGACTTTCCAGAAAAATGAGAAAACTGGAAGTAGCAAGCCCAATCACCTCTATATATTATGGACCATCTGAGAAACTGATTGGTAGATCTGCATGGTCATCCTGGAGTGTAAGGGGATCACATTAGCATGACCACATCAGACTTTTTAAAACTTAACAAGCAAGCTGTAAAATGTTTAAAACACACAAGAAGCCAGTGGAGAGAACCAAGGAGCAGAGTTATGTGTGCCTTTTTAAAAAGACAAAGTATCCCTTTACTGGAAGCATAGTGTTTTGTTTGAGCAGTTGTTACACTATTTCTTTTACTTTCCTCCAGTGGGGTAAGACAAACTTGAATCAGTTGTGATAATGTCTCTTTTTGGCTTTTCAAACACATTTCACCATTCGGAGGAGCTCCTGTTTTTACAGCTGCTCTGCTGGTGATGAAAGTCACGACTACGGTCTCATGATAATCTTGTTCTTTTCTTTTAGGGTGTGGTTGGAGGCGTGTTAATCGTGACGCCCAACAACATCATGTTCGACCCCCACAAGTCGGACCCCCTGGTGATCGAGAACGGTTGTGAGGAGTACGGTCTCATCTGCCCCATGGAGGAGCTGGTCTCCGTGGCGCTGTATGACGACGTGTCACGTATGAAGCTCAAAGACGCTCTGCCATCGTAAGAGCTCACTGCTGGTGGTTCTTTCTCCTCTTACCGGTTCTGCCAGGCCCCCCACCCTCACTTCTCCTTTCTTGTTCCTCATTTAAGATTAGATTGTTCTTTTCCTGACCTGTTTGGAGTTCTCCCACTTGAATATCTCACATTTTAAACCATCTCCTTAAGTTTGACTGTGATGACTGAACCTCGCTTACGCCATATTCATCTGCAGCTTTTTCATTAGTCCGAATCTTTTGTTCTATTTGACAGTTTGGTTGTTTTTTCACATCACATTTATTCATTTTGGGTGTCATGTTAAATTCTGTTGCACATGTTTTTTTGTTCTTTTCTTTATTTTTTTCTATGCGTTTTTGCGCCTCCCTCCCCATCCTGTTTCCGGTATGTGTGATTCCTGCTGACCTCCCAGAGACCTACCCCAGGATCTGTGTCCTGTCTACAGGCCCGGAGAGTGGGAGCAGCTGCCATCAGAGCAAGAGCTGAACCCCTTCAGTCGGTATGAAGCACTTGTACCAAAACGGCCGATAGTTTTGGATGACATTAAATCAACTCTCTCTGAAACTGGTGAGACAATATCAAATGTGGATGCTCGTGATCCATTTAAACAGTCATATTATCTTGATTATATCTTCAAAGTTTTATTTAACTGTTGAAAACCAGTTCATGGTGATTCATTTTTTTTTTAACGTCAATACTAAAAGTGTTTTGAACCTTGAAAATGTCACTTTGCAACAACATGAGTTCCACAAATTAAATTTCAGTCAGGGTAAGCAGCTAAGCCAGTAAAATATATTCCAGTTAAAAATGTTTACATCGGTAAAACAAAAATTGAGAAAAATACACAAGCAAAATGGGATCGTTCATGCTTGGTGACACCTTTTGGTAGCTATCATAGATGGATAAAACTTTTGTTGCAGCCAATTCTCTTTCAGTTGTTTAGAGGATTTTTCGTGTTTCGTCATATTTCTTTGTCCTGTCAGACATTCAACTCACGTGCTTCCCTTTCTAAGATTTTATCCATAATCTTTATATGATTTAAGCAAAATTACTTTCAGGATGGTGACAAAACCTTTTAGTTTTCTGCTTTTTAGTATATGGTTCAGATCACTTGTTAAAGAAATCAGGTCTCTCTTGTAAATGAGTCCCCGAGGCTCCATGGGATTAACCTGTATGATTAAAGGTTCAATGAAAAGACAATACTAATGGTTCTCTGGAAATGTTATGGAGAAATATATTTTACTTGTTGTAGAGAGCTCTTCCAACAGCCTCAGTTTGACGAGTGAACAGCTGGTCATTGTGGGGCAAAAATCAAAACAAATTTATAGCGCATTTAAAAAAAAAAAAATTTGTAGCTGTCAGTTGTGGACACAGTTCTGCTAATAGCAGATATAACTTTCTGTATAGTGGATTAGCATTTTCACAAACTTTGAAAACTTTAAGTGGAATTATTTAAATCCATAAATTAAAATTCATTATTTTTATTATTATTATTTTTTTTTAGACAGTTTTCCAGAGTATAAGTGTACAGGAGAATGATTTGCACGGAGCTGTGCTAAGCCAAGCTAAGCACCATGCAGTGATGTCACCACCCTCGCAGTGCTTTTCCCCATCATGTCTACCACGAACAGTCTCTGACTCGTGATGTCAGTTTACAGCCAATAACAGAGACTTTAACATGAACGCCAAACCAAACCTGAACAGAAAAATAACAGGAAAAAACAATTTTCACACTCAGAAACATCGTAAACAGTCAGAATCTTAGCACATAATTCCTCCTCAGCATGCTTTGCAACTCTCACACTGTCTCTGGGACGGGCAACCAGGTGCCCACGGGCACCACATTGGTGACCCCTGATTTATTTTATGTGTTGTGGAATATTGGCTTATAGTTTATGCAAGGTACATCAACATACATTGTACATAAAAAGAATCCTTAGTACATTTGAAGATAATTATATGTTTTGCATTTTTGTATTGGGTAGATCATTTTGACTTGGTTGTTTTATAAGTAGCTCGCATGCTGAAAAAGTGTGAGCACCCCTGATCTAAAATATGTGGTTATAATGGGAGTCAATGGGATCAAATCAGGCCTTAGTGTAGCGAGTGCATGCTTTGTGAAAATCTATTTTTTACACTTTGCAATAGAGAATGTCATAAAATTTTTAAAGTAATATTTAAAAAATAAATCCTGGCCAAGTTTCATGAAATTCAATTAAACTGACTGATATATTAAGAATCAAATATAGCAAATAAGCAAGATGTACATGTTTGGTCCCTACAGTGTGACAGCAGTAATATACGTTAGTTCTGGTCCTGCTCAGACTAGCCATTAGCTCATCAATGTAGTCTGAATTGAACTCGTGTTTCTCCAAACTTAGGTTGTTCAAGAAGCGATCTACAACATTAAAGATGATTTGTCATAATGTTTCACAGAGCCCTTTTTTATAGGATCTGAGCTATCTCTTTAATGCATTTAGAACGTTATCGTTTTCAGGGGGAAACTAATATTTAACTTGTACTGTATACATAAATATTTGGAAAAATAATACAGCATGTCTTCATATTGATTCATCAAGGTTTTATTATTTTTAACATATACCTATATTATTTTTGTTGCTTAAATGACACATTTGTCTAAATGTTTTTCTAATTTTGCTTTATTTTAATTATCAGTTGCTTAATTTATATTAAAATGAAATACTGTATATCTATAAAAACATAGACACATTCATAAAATGATTCCTAAACAAAACATTTTTGTCGGCAGTGAGTACAGAGGGTGAGCAAACAGAGGAGTCTCCGTTGGATGAAGGGTTTACCGAACTGGAGCCTACAGTCAGCGGAAACACTGAGGAGGCGGCGGGGACGTCCTCCACATCAATCAGCACTATCAGCAAGGAGCAATATGAACTCGTGGCACCAAGCTGTCCAAGCCAGGAAAAAGACAATTTGATGCCCTGCCATCTTAAAAGGAGGCTTTATGATGACGAGGATGAAGGTGTGGCTCAAAACTGCTCTATCGAGGATGGAGAGTCGATGCAATCCTCCTTAAAGACTAAAAAGCATGTTAAACCTGCAAGCCAGCAAGCATGTGAAACCAAAGCTGAAGGAGCTGAAGAGCTGCTGAATGCTGCGGATGATAAAATAATCAGGAAGCTGAGCCTTCAGGAGGATGCTGGGGTTCGAGGGACGTCTGGTCTGGAGAGACAAAGTCCGGACAGACCAGCAGAGGGGGGTGAACTGAGCGAGGAGCGACCGAGGAAAAACTACGAGTCAGAGATGAAGTCTTGGCTGCTGAAGAGGATGCAAGTTCCAATAAAAGGTCCAAATCCTACACATTAATGCAAATAAATGGACTGTTGTGTGCATGTAAATAAAATGTTTTTAAGATATTTACACGTTGAATTAATGAAACTCCCATTTGCTGCAAAAATACAGTTAATTATTGTAATTTGCTGAGGCTAAAACTTGTTAAACTAAAAAAAAAAAAAAAAAAAAAAAAAATCAGAACACTAATGAGAAACTAAAAATAGCTGAACAGTAGCTACAGTTAAGAGTAACTAAAAGCTACCTGAAACCTGATCCGTGCCGTTAGGAACCACTGTTTAAAGCCAAGGGGTTGCAGAAGCTCAATGATCATGGCCGTGGTCCTGTGGTCCAAAGGTTGTAGGTTCAAGCCTTTGTTACGTCAGGAAATGCATCCAGCAAAATAAACACTTTCCACATCTTTTGTGTGAGTTTGCTCGCTGTGATGACCTCTGAAGTATAGCCGGCAAAAAACAACAACATTGTTAAAAGCTAAAAGTACAAAGGTAGTAACAATTAACTGAATGCAGAATAAGACAAAAATGGAGCAAGAATTTATATATTTTTTGTTTGTTTTTAAGGGACTGACGAGGATATTGTGTGTTTCTATGAGAAAATATTAGTAATTATTGAAGTTATGAAGTTTAAGAAATAAATGTAGTCTAGTAGGCAAAAGTAAATTAGTAAATAAATAAAGCAATAGTTTGAATTCTGAATCAACAATGACACAACTGTTGACCAAAGTGCTGTAAATTTCAGAATTTTCTAATAAGTACTAAAAATGCTAAATCCAAAATGTGCATTAAAAAGTGTTTGTAACTTATTTATGTTTTCGTTTGGCAGACATGCTTTTGTCGTCAGAGGAGAAGAGTAAAAACCCACCCATGTTCCTCTGCTTCAAAGTTGGAAAGCCGATGAGGAAGTCTTTTGCCGTCGGCATGACATCCAGTCCTGCCCGCTCCTTCGGGGCTCCAGAGACACAGCCTGAGTACTGGTTTGCTGTGCCACTGGAAAGGTGGGATGATTACACAACCCAGTCTTCATAAGCGCAAATTGTGATAGGAGCAAACTTTTTTTTTTTTTGAGCGTTTGGTTTTAAAGTGAATTTTTTTTCCAGGGTGCACGATCTGTATTCGTTTTTCGTTCAGTGGTCTCCTGACGTTTACGGAAAAGAAGCTCATGAGCAGGGCTTTGTCGTGGTGGAGAAAGATGAGCTGGACATGATCGATGACTTCTTCAGTGACCCTGCGTCCTGCAGCTGGGAGGTGAGGAACCGTGTTTTAATGACGCTGTAATCACAACCCCTGCTCTGATGTCGCTCATTTCTGATACAGAACTCTACAGTCTGTGCATTTTCTTATTTTTGCTGACATCCTGACCCATGTTCTAATCTAGATCATCACCATCGACGAGGCGAAACGCAGGCAGAGTTTTGGCAGCTGTGACCGAGACGCAACTGTGGATGTGCTGCCTTTTCTCATTGATAGCAGCGATCTGCTGCAGGACACACACATCGAAAAGGCAAGTCAAGCCACTCTGTCATAAATACTTTATTTGAATTTTAAAAGCACAGAATTTGAATTCCCTTTTCATCTGATCCATTTTTAAAATTTATTTTTTATCCCCTTCAGCTTGCCTGTCGCCTTCCTGCCCGTGTGCAGGGATATCCATGGAGACTGGCCTACAGCACTGAGAAACATGGCACCAGTCTGAAGACTCTGTACAGGAACCTGACAGATGTGGACAGTCCTGTGCTGCTCACCATCAAAGACATGGATGACCAGGTACATGACAGCGTGACTTTAGTGTCCTCTTGTGGTGACAAAAAGGCGTCTTATTTTATTTATTTATTTTTGTCAGGCTAAAGGTACTTCTGTTATGTAACCCAGAACATTTTTTTTATTACCTTGATAATTATGTTGCCACTACAGCCTGAACTACAGAGTCTATTAGACAAATAAAGTCACTGACATGTATCGCTCCCTCTTCAGCTGCTGACATGGAAACAACATTTTCAGAGCTCTTAGGGTCCAGAATGGAAAAGTGTTTTAGCTCTTGCATTATTGTGTGGACAGCCAAAGCACAACCTTTTGAAAACATTGATGTTGCAGACTCACCTTTAGCTTATATACACCATATTATATTATTATTGTTTGGTGTATATCTTAGATCCTTGTATACTGTTCTTTTCTTATACTTTATATTTTTACTATTTTGGGTGTAACTGGGACCTTGAGTGCACAATTTTGTTCCACCTCATATACCACATGTGACGTGAATGACAGTCAAGTCTCTTTGAACCTTGATCCTTGATAACCAGGCGTGGCAGATATAATAACAAACGAAGACTGATTTAAAATTGCTTGACTTTAAATAAAGCAGAGATTTAAGTTTTTAAGAGTTAAGTTTTTTAAAATGGAGGAAATGGGAATGATTTAAAAAGAGCAACATTTGTATATGAAGAATTTACTCTGATACTTTCTTCATGGACTGGACTGGACTTGGGAGCTGGAATGACAATAAAAATCCTTGAATCATCCTGGGGTCAACTCTTCCCTCCCTGAATACTGTGCCTGATGAGTGGCCATTATATCTGCGGGTTTGGACCGACCTTACACCCTTGTCTTGTGTTTACAGTTCACGTATGTTCATTAATGCTTCTGCTCCACGTCTTGATTTTGTTTCTGTTGTGTTTTTGTGTCAGCGTTACAGTGCCTCACACAGGCCCGTCACATTCTAGTTCAAGCTGGTTTTATTGTCATTCGCATCACATGTGGTACATGAGATGAAACGAAATTGTGTACACAGGGTCCCAGTTACATCCAAAAATAGCAAAAATATAAATTGTAAAAAATAAACCGTAATAAAGATCTAAGATATAAACTAAGAAATACGCTAACCTAAGAATTTGCTAAACACTAATAGTGCAAAACAATACACCGAACAACAGCAGCATGAATATTCTGCATCACTGTGTAAAAGACAACATTTGTAGAAATAATGCCATGCTTATGAGGATCGGTTAGGAAATCTTTATACAAATTAAAAAAGATTGTTTAAGAAAAATGAAAAATTTACAGCGTGGTCAAGGCTGTAGTTTGTTCATATGCATATTTTTAACAGACTGTTGTTGGGAGTCCTGGAGGCTCAAATGACTCTGGTTTCTGTAAGTTTCTTGAAGTGAAAACATGCCCTAATGTAAAAACTTCTGTACTACCTAAAACATAAGTAGCAGTCTTATCAATTAAAGTGCGGCTATTATTGTTCATATCTGAATTAAAAGGTCAAATTTGTTTCTTGCAGATATTTGGGGCATTTTCAACCCATCCCTTCAGAATCAGCGAGCACTTCTATGGCACTGGGGAGAGTTTCCTCTATAGCTTCTGCCCAGAAATCAAGGTATTTGATCAATTTATTTAAAAAAAAATGAAAGTATATAACGTAAGTATGATTTTGAAGTCTTAATATTCGGTTTATACTTTCAGGTGTACCGCTGGACAGGAGAGAATTCTTACTTTGTGAAAGGCAATATAGATTCACTGCAGATGGGAGGAGGAGGGTGCGTACATCTGTCCGATGTTTGAGGTGCTGCCACCAAATTCAGATGGTTTTTAAACTGTGTAACATTTGTTCTGCAGAGGTCACCTGGGTCTTTGGCTGGATGCCGAGTTGTACCGAGGCACCACCACCAAATGTTCCACCTTCAACAACCAGCCTCTTTCCTCGCAGCAGGACTTCAACATCCGCGGTCTGGAGGTGTGGACCTTCGAGTAGCCGCATCCGCTAAGGCCCAGATGTTTTAACTGTACATCACTTGGAGGCAAACATGTAGCCGCCCACTAACAACACGAAGCGCACTGAGACAGAAGCAGACGGTGAAGCTGCGACGTCGGTATCCTTCAGAGCAAGCCTGCTGATGGGTTTACACGCGTTTGAAGGTGGAAGTGTGAGAAAGTGTCTTTACGCGTCACATTTCATCTGCTGCCTTGGAACGCAACTGGCTCCAGCTTCTCCACCATCAAGGCTGCCACAACCCTAAGAATCAAGAAGACAGCTGATACATCTGATGTTACTGTTCACGTTGTTCTAGAAAGAGCTGTTTTGTTGTGTTGAGGAATATGAAGTGCTGTGGGCTTTTCTTTTCAGAAGTAATGGTCTATTTTGTATGGTTAGCAGTGTACAGTAATGAACTGAATAAATCTGGAATGGTAATTTATTTTATGTCACAATTGACGTGAAACTTGAAAAGTGAATGACTTCTCCATCCAGTCAACTCAAACCTGTTTACGTTGGAAGTGTTTACTTCCCCTTAAATCAGACTTTCTATTTTTTTATTCCTAAATGACATGAATGGGTCACATTCTGTTCCTGAATAAAAAAGTCTGTTTTCATTCTCTGTTCTAAAACAAATTGACCGCTAGAGCCTGAAAAAATGTTTGCTAGCACCAAATATTTTTGCATTCTGTTGTTTTTTTTTATGCGGAAGGTTTGGTTATTGTTTTATTTTTACTATTCCAGCGACCATTTCCTATTTCCTTTCAATGTTAATTCCATTCTCACCCAGAATCTATTTTTTTGTTTTGTTTTTGTTTAAATGTTTTGCTGCCTCCTCTTTTTTTTTTTTTTACACGTGGCCTCTTTGCACTACAAGATGCAGCCAGTGCTGTGTTGTTAGTCCTTTGTATTAAAGCAGTACTTCAACATAAAATTGTTACTGAATGTTAATGATTATTAAAAACACAGGGGAGAAGCTGCCTGTCCTACCACAGTTCAGACTTTGCTTTATTGAAGTAAGGTTAGAGAAGTGTTCATGTGTTGGTACACACTTGTAAACCACTAACTAAACATGCATATGTACTAATACAGAAATGAAATGTTGATTTAAGTTTTCTGTGTGAAACGGGCATGAACATTCAGCGCAGTAAGCATCTGACACCACTACCTGCCAATCTACTTATTAAGATCAGTAATCGCTTCATATGAAAAATGAGCTTTTTTTTTTTTTTTTTTTTTTTACGATGTCCAGTGTTGTAACTGTGAATGCTCCCCTTATAATAATTCTTGTGAATCCAAAACTGATTTGTTCTGTGATGTCACTAAGAATCTATTTATTGTGTTGTCACTGCAACCACATATAAACCTAAATAAATGTTAAATATATGCATAGTTATGACAACGAGTTGGTCATCATTTCAGTGTTGAAGAGAATTCACATTAATCATGTGCTGTACTGTACAATTAATCATACAAATTAGGAAGTCGTCATCCCCTCAAAGGTTGTAAATATGAAGATGACTCACTCTTGTTCACACGAAGTTCTTATATTCAAGCATATTAAATCGGATTTACGCTTGTACCTCAAAAACAAACAACGGTATTTCTAGGGCAGTAAGGCCAGTGGAAAACATTGGAACATAAATAAAATGTAGTTTTATTGTAATACATTTAATTAAATGACAAACATTTTCACCATGACTGCTTTTTTAATTATTTTCATTTTTATGTTTATTTTTACTTATTAAATTATGTAACTTAACATTACCCCCCTCAGCGAATAATAAAGTAAATTTGAATTGATCCAGAAAGCTTGATAATTCATCATACTCTGTTCCTTGAGAGGAACACAGAGCTATTCATCTTCGCTTTATTAGACGATCTTTGTTAGTCATTGCCATAACCAGGAAACAAAACAACAGTTGGGAAATTTCAGACGGAGAAATTATGTCGAATAAAGCTGAGGATATCGATGAAACGTGTATTTTCTGCTTGATTGCGCACAAAGAAACGAAAATAATTAAACAGGTAAGGTGCTTTTAAATTCGGGTTAGAGAGTTCATGTTGAAACTCACTGTGTTTAAATAAAAGTTCGTGATTTATTTATTTATTTATTAAAATATGAATGAGGCTGTGTCATAGGCATCGCATCAATTATATGTGAAGGGGACGTTCCTCCCTCACAAAAAAATAAATAAATAAATAAAATACAGTATTGGACTAGAGTTAAAAAAATTTGAGTATCGATATTTAAAACCACCTTTCAGTTCAAAATAATCTTAAATTTACTAATTATTTCCACGAAACATTTAATTATTATTATTATTATTGTTTTTTTTTTTGTTTTTTTTTTTACTGAATGTGTGGCTTTAGGTACAAATTTATCCATATTTGTCCAAATAAATTTTAATTTGTTTTAAATTATAATATGTGTTATTAATTAAAATGGATCACATACATTTACAGGACATTACAGGATATTTATGGACATTGAATAAAAGAAAGGAAACAAAAATAATAGTTCATACGCTGTCTTTAAAAATAATTTTAGTATTTTCCAGGACTGGATAATGTGGATTACTGACTTTCACATTTTTGTGTGGGCAAAAGTTATTTTTCTTTATAAATAACATATTTTCAACCAAGCTCAGAGTAGCACAATTACACTGACTGCTGGTATCAGACAGTCTTTCAGTAATGCTTTATTCACAGCTCAGGCATAATTTGAATCAGTAATATGTCCTAATCTGTTTTTTCTACTCCCCTGCAGAATGACGAGCTGGTATGTTTCAGAGATATCTGTCCTGTGGCTCCTCATCACTACCTGGTTATTCCCAGAGAGCACATCCACAGCTGCCGCTCACTGAGTAGAAGACAAGTTGAACTTGGTCAGTTAATGAAACATAATGAGGCGTTAACACTTGGGCTTACTACTTCTGTTAGTTTGTGCTGCTTGTAGCCACAGAGCACTATACATGCTCGTATTTAAACATTACAAGCCTAGTATTCCTTTGAGTAACTCCTTGACCTTGACCCCTCTAAGTGGCTTCAAACATCTGTTAAGTTCCTGGGAAAAACCAATGCAGACATGTTCTTGTTTTTAGTTTTCTACACCACCCTACAACCATAGCTGTTTGTTTTTTTACTTTTCCTTCTAAATATCATTTTATTTTCACTTGTTTAAAAAAATGTCAATTTGTACGCATCCTTTATGATTATATTGTGGTGTCAGGTTCAGTTTATTTGTCATATGCAAAATCAATACAAGGTCAGCGGTGCAATGAAATGCTTAGGACGGGAAGAACCGTCGACTCGCCAAAAAAAAAAAAAAAAAAAGAAATACTAAAGCATGCAGCAAAAATACTAAAAAAATAAAATAAAAAAAAAACTACCAAAATACTAAAAAACATAAAAAAATTATTATAAAATACTAAAACACAAGGTGCCCAAGTTGAAAAAGAAATACATCTACAGTGTGATTCGGTTAGCAGTGAGGTTCTTTCAACATCATGGTTCTGTTCTGTTAGCGGCGTGGTGTCATTAGCAGCTTAGCAGGTCTTGTTAGCAGGTCCTGTCAGCAGCTTGATGGTAATAAGGACCTCAGCAGCTGCCCTCACAGACCGCAATCCAGAACCGGGTCCAGCAGACCGAAAACATCCCAGGTTTCCCCGCAGAACCGAATGGGTCCATACTGCGTGCAGGCAGGTGGAGGATCTTGTTATTGTCTTTGTTGTCCACTGTTGTCATCACTTTTTGAAGTTTTTAACTTATGTTAAGAGATTTTGTCAAACTTGGAAAATAATGTGCACAGATTCACTTGATATATTAAATGACCCTCAGCTACTACCACAAAAAAAATATGTTCAAATTTGTAAAATAAACTGAACTGTAGCTTTTTTTGTGTGTTTTCTAAGTTCATTTGGCTGTGGTGGCCACCTTGAATTGGGTTTACTCTCAACCTAATCAGTTGTATATGTACATCCAATGATTAATTTCTGAGAGTTTCATTAAAATCTATCCTGTGGTTCACAATATATTTTGCTAACAGACAGACAAATGAACACAGAGATCAACATAGGCAAAAACTATTGTTTTCAGCTGCAGGCATTAAAAACATTTTCTATAGCTGAACTACTAAAGCAACCATTTTAACTTTCCTAAACTTTCAAACTCTGGCTGTAAAGTATTTTTTGTTTTACCTTTTTATTTTTATATATTTTTTTACTATACAATATCCTGTATTCAACAGTTGAAAGAATGGCTGAACTGGGGAGAGCTGTACTTTATGAGCAGGGGATCAAGAATATGGAGGATATAAGGTATGCAGAAGGTTGGAGCGTGTTTCTGTACTGAAATATAAAGTGAAGCGTTCAAAGGAAGTTCTGTTGCAAATACTGACCCAACAGAGAAAATTTTAATGAATATACAGTATTAAAAAAAGTGTTGCCATATATTACAGTGAGGTTTTAATGAAGAGTCTCCACTTCAGGTTGTTTATGGTGGTCAGATGAGTTATTTCCTGTTTCTATCGTGAATACGGTAAATTACTAGTTAAAGCTCAAGGGTCAAAGGGGTCGTTAACCTTAACAAATGTATAAAACATGTCTTGAAACAGATGTCAAACAAACAAAAATGTAAAGAAAAAGCTGAACACAAAATAACATAAGAGACAGAATTAGAAATGGAAATCGCAAGATGCAGATCTGCAACAAATAATGAAAGAAAATGCATTTCCTGTACAAATACAGTGTGAGTGCTAAGAGACTGCTGAAATGAGCTGAAGAGCTGAACCTTAATTGGTAAGGCTAAAAAAAAAGCAGCACACTGGCTAAAAGCTAAATAAAGCAAGATGCCAACTGAAGACAAACAACAAAATTCTAGTTAAAAGTATAAAAAGTTTAGCTAAATGCTAAATGTATCCAAAAGCTCACTCAATGCTAAAAGTATCAAAATAATAGCTAAAATCTTAAATAGAAAAGTTAAAAGTAGCCAAAGGTTATCTAAATGCCAAAGTAACAAAATGATAGCTAAAAGTAGCAGGCATGCCTAAAGCTAAAAGTAAAAAAAAAAAGGTTAACTACCGGTAAAAGCTTAAAGTAGCAAAAGTTTGCTAAAATTATCAAAAGGCTAGCTATATGATGAAAGTAGCAAAATGCTGGCTAAAAACTAAAACTGTACTAGTAAAGGTTTGCTATAAGCTAAAAGTACCATAAGGTAAGCACTTTGTAACAGCTGCACACTAGCTAGAAGCTAAATAAAGCAAGATGCCAAAGCAAGATGATACAAGTAGCAAAATGATAGTTAAATGTAGTAAATATTTAGCTAAAAATTAAAAGTAAAAATGCCTAGCTAAATGCTAAATATAAAGCTCACTCAAAGCAAAAAGTAGCAAAAGTATAAAAGCTTAAAAGTACCCAAAGAATATCTAAATGCGGAAGTAACAAGATGATAGCTAAAAGTAGCATAAGTCTAGCCTTAAGCCAAGTTAAAAGTAACAAAAGGTTAACTAAAAGCTTAAAGTAGCAAAAGTTTGCTAAAAAAATATCAGCTACCGTATATGTGGAAAGAGGCAAACTGCTGGATAAACGCTAATACTGTACTAGTAAAGGTTAGCTATAAGCTCAAAGTATAAGGTCAGCTGAAAACTAAAAGACAGACGTATAGTAGCTAAAAGTAGCAAAAGTCTAGCTAAAAGCTAAATGTAGTAGAACAAGAGTGCAGATTGCTTTTCAATGGCATGTTTATTTTTTTACTTTAGCGTTTAGAGTTGCAGACTTTTTGTTTATTATTGAATTTGTGGTTTTTATTAGACCCCTCTTATCTCTCTTTATTCCTTCTTTTGTCTATATAATGTACTATTTTTTGTTCCCCAGGCTGGGTTTCCATAAGCCTCCCTTCATATCAGTAGGCCACCTGCACCTCCACGTCCTCGCCCCCGCCAGCCGTATCTCACAGTCCATGCTCTATAGGTTCACTCCAGGGACAGACTTTTTTATTACTGTAAGTCCAGGTGACTGCAGCTTCATTCTTATTCACTCCATGTTTCACTGGTTATTACCGCTCGCTGTACTGAAAGGTGTGTTTCTGCATCTGTCACCCAAAAATCTGATGAACCACAACAAATTCAAAGAACGTTAGGTTATTATTGTTTCTCTGTATGATTTCAACGGTCATCACAGTGTTCCTTAGCTTTTAGGGATTTAAATGTCTAAACATGAGCTATAATGTGAAACAGATTCTATGTGTTCTTTTATCAGCTTCAGTGAAGTTTTTATCTCTTGACCTCTTTTTCCAGGAGGAATCTCTAAGATGCCAACTACAGAAGAAGATCCAGCAGTCTCATAAATTAGGACATTGTTTTGGGCTTGCGTGAGGCTGCAGACCTCACACTGGTCTCTGTGTGTTCGTTCAGCAGCTGGAGCTTCAGTGGCCATATCACAAGCTGGAAAGATGAAAAAAAGTTTGCTGCACAGAAAAACACATTTATTTATATTATTTGTCTGTTTCTATCTGACAAAACCCAATACAGTAGTCCCTCGCTGCTTTACAGTTCGTTTTTCGCAGACTCGCTCTATCGCGGTTTTTCAAAATAAGATTGGGCATGACATAATTGGCTGATTGATGGATGAACCACACAATCGGCATGGAATTTTTATTTAAAATGAATTATTTTAAATTATTTAGCACCTGCTGCACCTGTGTGCAGCCCACACTGCAGGAGAAACTTCTTCCTGCAGCTTCTCCTCCCTCCTCCTCTGTCGATTTCTGCTCTTTGGCGGAGAAGTGGGCGTGGCCAAGAGCGCAGAGTGCAGTCATGGCAGAGACCTGAAATCATGATGTGCTCTTTTAGAGTATTTAGGGTTTAGAAACATTGTTTAGAATATTGCAAGAGTGTGGGAAGGGTTTAAAACGCCTTAAAAATATATACTGTAAATATATGTGTGTATGTATGTACTAAAATAAACTACGTACTACTTACTACTTGTACTATTATTCCTACTTCGTAGTTTTTCACTTATCGTGGGGCTTCAGGGTACAGATCCCCGCAATAAACGAGGAATTACTGTACACTTATTCAGAGCAGATGTACATTATTGTGATTATAAACTGAATGTATGGTAGGAATGTTTTTGTGTGTTTTATAATGTTTACCTTCACATTTGTAAACACTATACTATATTTATGTTTTTGTGCATACTTAAACAAAAAAAAAGTAAATTATTTATACAATAGAGAAATAAGACAAAACAAAGACAAACAACATTGTAAATTGTCATTGTTTATTATTGGTTTAAATCAGTTTTTATTTTTTATTTTATGAGCACTTGAAAGAAATGTGATAAATATAAAGATGCAGTGGAATAATATTGCCTCTGTTAATTATTGAAAAGATATAATAAGATTTCTTCTTCTTTCTGCTCCTTTCATTTTATCCTATTTTTGTATTCTTGTATCTGATGAAACTGCTTTGTATCGTTCTTTTTAAAATGAATAAATAAACATCAAATCAAATCAAATGCATAAATATGTGCAAGGATTCCCAGTAAAACTTTCAGTCAAGATGAACCATCACAGTTTGGGTCAGTCGGAGTGTTTTACCTCGTTTGCACTGCTGCCTGAAGACAGACAAAAGTTATACTGTACATACCAGTATACAGTATATTTATAGGGTTTAGTATTTTTGTCTGAAGAGCCTGATACTGTCATCTGTTGGTTAACTTTGATAAATTCACTAGATTTCATGAGAGCTCAGATCAGGTTAGTGTTCATCAATGCATACTGTAGATCATGTGTGGTAACTCAGTGGTTAAGTGCTGCAGCCTTGTAATCCTGAGGCTGTTTAACCAATCGCATGTGCTTTTTGGTCAAGCACGCCCATACCTGCTTCTTTAAGTATAAATACAGTAGAAGTAGAACCCTCCATTAGTTATTCCTTCTACAAAAGCTGTAGACAGTCCTTTCTGTTGCACTAGTGCAATGCTCTCTATATACTGTCAATTTAGTAAAAAGTTTTTAAATCTAAAGTCAAAAGTTTTATACTTTTGCCTTTGTGATGAGCTGAATCCTTTTACCATGTCTTAAATCACAAGAGTCCTTGTTTTTAATTATGCAATCTTGTATTTATTTACACAGAACAGTATATTTTCATGATTATATAAATAAATAAAAATAAAAGAAATATAGCTGTATAAACTATCATTTGTTTACTGGTATTTATTTCATATTTTATTTTGACTGAATAAACTCAACCAATCAACCAGTATTCTGTTTTTAGTTCTTGTATCTGTGGCTTTGTTTTACTACTGTACAGTATTTGAAAACTTCCTCCTGCAGTTTCCGGTTGTTTTGTTCTGGGCGATCGCTGGTGATGACGTACATTCTTCACGTTCTACGTTCACGTGACACCACCGCTGCTGCGACGAAGTCCCGCCCCTACTTGCCCCCTCCCGCAGTCAACAACTGGAATCCAGCAAGTTGCATTTCTCGTTAGCTGCTCTCGCCAACATGCTAACGAAGAGTAGTTGCGTTCGTAAACGAGTACCGTGATCCGGAAGGACTTTTTCTCGTTTAGGACGCGCTTCTTTTATGGCTGGAGTAGCATATGTAAGCTAAAAGATCAGCGGTTACGGAAATATCATCTGGTAAACCGTGCATTAGCCACGTCCGAAAAACGAGCTAACAACTGGATTTAACGTTAGCTGACTCGCTGACAGCGTCTTCGTCTAACTGCAACGTAGCTGAGATTTCTTTGACACAGCAATGAAAAATCTCTGACACTGGTGAGTGTAATTAATAGCATTAGTAGGATAAATATTTATATGGCTTTTGGTCCCCCCACTTTTTTTCCCCTTTTCGTGCTAGCATCGGCTTGTTTGTAGCGGCAGCTACACGCACCGAGCCACGCCTGGACCATTTAAATCCCTGCTCATGCCTCGCGACATTTACATCACACGAGCGAGTACTGCTGTAAAGTGTTGTAGCTTAAGTACTGTATTGGAATTAAACATTTTATTTTGTTCAACAGAGATTACTACTGAGGCCCTGTTGTTTGTCACATCGGAGTTACCCCCTTGATTGCCACTGATTTGAAGAAGGTCAAAAGTCAGTTTGTGTTGTCCATGCACGCTGGTTCTGATCCACCAGAACTGCAAATATGATGCCGGTGAGTGCACGCTTTAAGAAAAAAATATATACTGTAATTGGTCACACTTGAATGCAAAGCTTTTTATTTAGCTATAGTTTTTCTAATTTTAATTAAAAAAGATAACATGTTTTTGCGTGATCTGTTGTATTTATATATTTATTGCCCATCCTGTGCCCCTGTTTATGCGTTTGTCAGCTGCATAAGCAAAATATCTCATGAACCACTGGACAGATTGGAATTAAACTGTCTAGGTAATAACTGAATACATATTTTCATTAATTCAACCTTTATTTAGGCAGGTTATATATATCTATAACTCATTACTTTTTTTGAGTTGACTCGTTTCAAGATTGCTGCCACAGCTAAGCAACCTTTGCATACACAACAAATACTATATACTCTCTATCCATCCATCCATCCATTATCTTTACCCGCTTCTTCCGTTTTGGGTCACGGGGGTCGCCGATGCCCATGTCCAGCAGTCACTGTGCGAGGGGCGGGGTACACCCTGGACGGGTCGCAAGTCCATCACAGAGCTACTATATACTGTGTGATACCAAAAATAAAATAATAAAATAAAAAATTCCCAAATTAGCTTAAAAAAAAAGACAATTATACAGACTTTGATAAAATTGGTTGAGAAAAAGAAAGTTATGGTAGATAAAAACACCCAATTTCCTCTTCATCCTGATTCCGGCACTCCAAAAACCACTTTTGGGTCAACCAATTGTCGTGAAAGTTGCTCAGAATGTATAAAAGAGTTTAATGAATTCCTACTAACTTTAATTTTATTTATTTATTTATTTTTTGCGTGACATCTTTGCTTTAAACTTTTAGCTGAAAGAATCAACACTGTTTAAACCAGTGGATGGAATTTAATGAATCTCTCAAGAGTAATTATTGTATGTCCATGTACAACTAATTAATTTTTGGAGTCAACTCAGTTCAAAACACAGTTAACTGGCCCGACCCAACACAAAAACAACTAGGTCAAATTTACCACTATTGGGCTTCAGTTTGGCATGGTGGTAGCTGAGAGTCACCAACACATACTTTGAGAGTAACATATCTTGTGAGTTCTTCCACATTTGCATGAAATTGTGTTTACAGGTGCATCTAAAAAATGTTGAATATTGTGAAAATGGTCAGTCCCTTTCAACCTTGCGCACAAGCTCAGGCTCTTTCCCAACCAGAGATGTGATATTCTATGTCTCAAGAGCCAGCTTTAGTAAGCCAGGGTCAGAGCGCCAAGGTCTCCACCTTCAGCTACCGCCCATGTTAGCACTGAACATGTATCTTTGTTTGTTTCATGCAAATCAATTTGGTAAGTAAAACCTAGCATATAAAAAGATTTAAAAGATGTAGAAGAATGAATATTGCCTTCTGCCTTTCACTGATTGATAGATGGATGTTCAGTGCTGTGCATCAGCTTTGAGCGAGCTGGCTACATACTTTTTGCTTTATTAAACTAATTTATAAGTTAAACCAAAGTACAGAAAAAGGTCTGTACACCTAATTAACTTGAAAGTTGTTGTTTTTTCTCAGCCTTTTGTGTTTCACTGGTGTTTTTGTTCCGGGATGGTCTTTGTGCGTGGAATAGAATATCTGAGCTGCAACCAAATAGGAGTGGTTCTTTGTTGGGACCTCTTTTGTTGTCGTTAGTGCTGAGAAGGCAGTGATGAATTATGTGAAAAGAGCTTACATTTCTTTGGGAGAGAATCATGCATGGATGCAGGATAAGTTTGCTACAGTCTCAGTAAGGTCTCATCATAAACGGAAGTGACTCACTCTTGAATACCGGTAGTTAGCGTTGCTGATGAATGGGGTTGTGGTTGAAAGAACAACATTCCTGAAAATGTTTTGCTAGTTCTTATGAAAGAAAATGCCGAATACAATTCAAGCAAAGGCTTAT
Source organism: Simpsonichthys santanae (assembly GCA_031762415.1). Lineage (NCBI taxonomy): Eukaryota > Metazoa > Chordata > Actinopteri > Cyprinodontiformes > Rivulidae > Simpsonichthys > Simpsonichthys santanae. Next base: position 17,635,691 of record JARVLU010000179.1, on the reverse strand, counting down.
AGCTTTCCAGGAATTAGAAGTAACTTTATGCTTGCTGCAGTTTTAGGCTTTTAGACCTGACTGCAACCATAGACTCGTGTACAGTTGTATCCTGTGGCAACAACAGGGTATCAGAGTCAAAGAGTCACTCGGTTCTCGCGTGACTCTGCCAGCCAATGAAACCTTAGCAGATCTAGGTCTGTGTGGCTGCGTCAACTAACACTGTTGTTAAGGGGAATCTTTTGAGCTGAGTGGATTGTCAAGAGGCATTAACCTCACACAGTGGACTGGGCAGAGCGTGACTTAAATGAAAAGTATACCTTATCTTTTTTTCATTCTCTACTTTCTGTAGATTCACATGCTTAATAGATCCAACTAAGTCACCATCATTAAGAGTTTGCCATTAAAAAGTAAAATGGTAAAAATCTAATGTAAAGGACTAATAATGTTAACTTTCTACTCAGATTTGATATGAGCGAAGATGAAAGGAGTCAGGTATTGATTTATTTAAAAACTCTCACTTGTTTAAATCTGCTATATCTTTTCATAGTTGAAGAAATGTGCATTATTTATCATGCTTTCCTAATGCTGTCCTCTAAAGGACATCAGCCAGCTTTTATTCAAAATGCTCCCTTTTATGAAGTGCAAATTAAACCACGATGGGTGTTTTCTTGTTTCCAGAGGTGGATTTTATTTAGGTGTTTTCAACATAAAAGCAGAAACTCAAAGTTTCTGCATAAGAGCCAACGTATTTGCTAAAACTTCAAAACCGTTTTCTAATCGGCAAAAGTCATAATTTGGCTTTTTCAAAGTGAAAATGTCTTAACTGTGTCACTTTTTAGATCAAACTAAATAAAACATGTAAATAATTCACACTCTGCCTTTCAGTATCGAACACCCATGATTGGTGAGATCTGTTGGATTATTTAACATTATTTGTCATAACTTGTTTGGTTCATAAGTTACCAAACAGGCAACGTTTGTAACCATTGGGGTGAATGAAAGGTGTAATTACTAAGGCATCATCTTACATTTTTTGATATTAGCTTGAAATATTTTGCTTGCTTTAGCTGATTTGAAGGTTTATGTTTGAGTTGTATGAGCTGATTACATCAAATGATGGTTGGTACTGATGATGCTTTGATTGTTTGATCCTTATATTTGTCTGATTGGTTTTTAACTCTTGGAACTCTGTGAACATGAATCAAGTTCATAAGATGTTGGACCATTATTTAATTTTTGTAGTATTTATTATGTACACGTCTGCAAGTCTTTCAGTCAAAGTCAAGAAGTCCTGAGTAGAAAAGATGATGGCACTTTTTTTATGTGCTTAGCTGATTGTCCTCTTGTAGTTACAGCTGTTTTGCTGAAAGGGAGCACTTGGCTAAAGCACTGCCATCAATAACTGACTTGACTTTAGTGTCTTGTGTATATAGTAAACATATTTTTCGGACTATAAGACACTTAAAATTCTTTAATTTTCTCAAAAATCGACAGTGAGCCTTATACTCCGATGCACCTTATGTATGAATTCTGGTTGTGCTTATTGACCTCGAATCGATTTTATGTGGTACACAGTGCTCGAAAATCTGTCAAAATGAACTTGCTTCACATAATGCGCCTTGTAATGCGGTGTGCCTTATAGTCTGAAAAATACGGTATTTTTATTTTTCTAGTTGAATTGAACAGTTTAACTGCATGGATACAGCTCTAGGCCTGCAGTTAATGACCATTGATCTATATTAAAAGAAACACGATCATAAAACCATTGCAAACAGTAAAAAATAGATTTGACAGATTAGACTTTACTAAAACAGCATGAAAAATCCAACTGGTGGTGCTAAGATGCACTGATCAGAAGACACTGTATTATCTGTAAATGAGTAAAATCCTGTCATAATAAGAACCTGGATCACTGGTTTATGATGAATGTGTGATCGTTGATGAAAGCACTAAAATAACATTTCATCATTTGTTCAGATTTTGTTAAAGACTTCAAAACCGACTCAGCACCGCTTTACAACTTTGACTCATAGATTTATAAAACAAACAAACAAAATCCAGAACCTTTTTTGGGACCAGCAGAACTTATTTACATGTATTTATTTGCACAACCATGGATAGTTAAGTTGAGGCAGCAAGTTAGTTGGCATGTGTGTTTCAAACCAACTGAGCTGAGACATTGTACGTATTCTTTTCATTAATTTATTTGCATATTCCTAAATTTAAAATATTTTTTCTTACAAAGACTCTGTACCATTGCTTTTTTCATGACTAAAAACAAAAAAACATATCAATTTTACTTTGAAACCAGTCTGTTCGGTTTTCTCAATGTCATGCTGCAATAAATCACATTTCATCCCAAGTTTGAATATAAATCTAACTAAATTAAATTAATTCGTTTTAAGCTTAGTTGTTAATAGCCTCTTAAACAAAGCTTGCTTTGTTACCACAAAACTAATTCTGTATCTTGTGACCACCTATTAGTTATAACAGCATGCAATACTGGCCCTTTGGATTTAACTAAATTAAATTAATTAAATTCTAAACCATGTCATAGTAAGCTGCCATCACTCAATATAACTCTGTCTTGCATCTTAATTTAATAATCTTTCATCTTAATGTACTTTTGTTGTTTAAACACATGTAGATTTGTTTCAGTGAAGTTGTCTCTCATATTGTCCAATGTCTCAGTTGTTTTCCCCGTCAGGGATCAGTCTGAAGTCAAACAGTATTATGCTGTTTGTGCTTTTTAAGAAAGGACTGATTCTTCATGCTGGCAGTCATCTCAGTCAATATTCTTTTTCCATGACATAATCTTATATGTCATGCTCACTAAAAATCCTTGAATCTTAACTGGTACTTTGGCTTTTTAGACATCTTAACAAAGTGGTGAGTGGAGTTAGTAAGTTAAAATAAAAGCTCAAGGTTTATTCGTGCTCCACTCTTAAGCTCCGTCATCCAGAGGGAGCTCAAAGTTGCTGCTCCTCTCCATCGAAAGGAGTCAGTTGAGGTGGTTTGGACATCTGATTAGGATGCCTCCTGGTCACCTTCCTTTTAGAGGTTTATCAAGCATGTCCCACTGGGAAGAGGCCCTGGAGCCGACCCAGAACGTGAGAAAGAGGTTATAGTTGGCAGTTGCAGCTGTCTGTGTACAGCCAACATGGAGTATTAGACTAATTCCTTTTCTTGTCCCTGATCACACCATGACCTGCTGGACAGTCACAGTCGTACTCAGACAACTCTTATTGGCAGCAGTCACCACATTTCAGAGATGCACTTGTCATCACCATCCTCTTCCCAAACCCTCCCTCTCTTTTCCTTTCTCTTACTGATTTTACTCTAGCTCTCTCTTCCCCCCTCCCTGCCTGAAGTGCACATACAGCTGGTGTTTTCTTCTCCCAAGTCTCCTCTGCAGCACTTTTTTAAAGCATGCACCACTGTCGGGGTTTCAAAGTCTACTCGCGACGGCATAACTGATAAGTCCTCATGACCGTGAAAGCTGCAGTGCGATCATGAAGAGGTTTGTGACTATAATGTTACGCGGCCTTGTCAGCCTCTCCAAGGAGAACCCCATTTGGGCGAAAGAGCACCACCAGCCATCTAAAAAGAAGATCAAGAGGAAACGGAGAGCAGTGAAGAGAAGCAAGAGTATGGGCAGACGCAACTTAGTGAGGGCGGTTGGTATTTCTCTGGTTGTCTCTCAACAAGATTACTGGAGCCCCGGTCATTTTAAGCTGCTATTAGCTTAATGCATTTTTTGATGGTTTCTAAATATGTGAGAGTGTAGCTGAGTACATCCTGTTGTGGGGTTTTAAAGTCCTAACTTGCTCCTCGTTTGCCTGATTGGTTGAATGTTTGGTAAAGGGTTGTTTTTGACAGTTGATGGGTTGTTATAGAAATGGATTGAATATACTTTTTCAAATGCTGCATTAATTTAGGACTGTTATTTTAAATAAAAATATATCAGACTGCACAATATACATTAATCATATATGTATACATGTCATTGCTTTTGATTATTGGCAAAGTTACCAACAGTGAAGCTGTAACATGTCTTTCAGATGTTTCCACAAGGAAAGCCAGAATAAAATATTTGTTAATGTTTCAGCACCTTTTAAGACCCGCAGTCATTTGAACGACGACTCAGACTCTGAAGAACAAGTGATCATATTAATTTATTTTGGCTGCGGTTGCAAATGTCAGTGAATCACACGGTTGCATTCATTAACAAACTGAGTCACTTTGTCTCAGAATCTGCTGGAGTCACAGTCTAAAGGCAGCTTTGCGACAAAAGCTGAATTTAATCGGACATTTGCTGTGCTGTGGTATTGATAGCTGTGTGGGAAAAATTCACGTCAGAGCGGTACTATTCTAATATTTTAATAATTTTCATTCAAATTCTAACAGATTGTGCATGCACAAAATATTGCATTTATAAATGAATGATTCCTTCTTTCTGGCATTCATTTTATAAGCTTTCTTCATTTTTGGGGCCTATTTTAGGGTAACTGATTATAGATCAACATGAATAGTATCTTAAACACTTGTTGGCCTGGAAGCAACACAATTCTGTCTTAATTTTGCCTGAAGAAAATAAAATTAACTAAAAATTAACATTTTAGTTTTTAGCTCTAAATTACTGCTCAAATAAAAACAAAATGGTTTGGACCAATGTACAAATATACATTACTAATAAACATCATCTCTGATATTGTTTATTTTATTTTATTTTATTTTTTTATTTTTTTTGCAAAGCCAGCTTGACCTAAACTCAAAATTTTTTCCATGGACTGTGATCATATTAATTTATATTGCGTTAAACTTAATCTAAGTTCAGATGTATACATGGTCAGTGATGTTGGAATATTGTCAATAAAATGCTCCTGGCTTGTCTGACAAAACAATTTACATTTTGATATACTGTTGGCTATAAAGTCTTTTTCACCATGTTTTTGTTGAAGAGACATTTATATTGTTTGCCTCTTTTACTTCGCTCTCTTATGATTTTACATTCTGGAAATAGTTTTCCTTAAGAAGTAAGACTTGGAAGATTTTTAAGACATTTTTTCTTTCTTTTTAACCAAAGAATTATGATTCTTGATAGTTCTTCTTCTTAAGCTATTTAAAAAAAAAAAAAAATTCTGGTAATTTGAACTCAGCTGAAGTGGATTTTTACATTTTTATTTTTAAGACCACTTGATCAAAAGATGAGTGTACCGGTAATCAAAGGAGAAGGAATTGGAATCTATTAATTATACTTTTTGAAAACCAACCATGTATGTCCAGAATTGTATTTTGTCACTTTAAAATTTTGGTTTTCTCAAGGATTATTGATCTGTTGTTTCAACAATATTGTTTCAGTTACCGGTATATACTAAATCCTTGCTGTTTAGATAATAAATACTCAATAAGGATTTTGTCAAATGTATCTGCATGCAGGCAGGGACGTTGCTCTGTTTTCTATATAAACTGTGTTCAACACCAAAGTAGCCCGTATTCTTAGTAAACAGAAATGTGGCAGGCACAGGCTTGTGTTCATCAGAAGCTCAAACTAACAGTCCCAGTGGTCGGCAGCAAAATGTGGCGTCAGCAGCACCATGGGTTTGTGCATCAATGGAGTGGGTTTAGTTTCATTATTAAACCTTCTCATGGGGGAATGGTGTATTTCTTGATTTCTCCTACATTATTTATTAAGTGTGCTATCAATATGTCATCTTGTTTATTTATTCTCCTTCTGACTGCTCTCGTGTGTCTTTCAGATGATATTGACGGTGTACCTTAGCGATGGGGAACAAGCAGCAACCGAGGTACCAATCACACCTGAGACGACGTGTCGCGATGTTGTCGAGTTCTGCAAAGAGCCCGGCGAGAACGGCTGCCATCTGGCTGAGGTCTGGAGAGGCAACGGTAAGATCTGAAACAATGCTGGGTTTGATAGAGAGGCCTTTTATACCTGCTGATTTGAGTAAAATTCCCTGAACCTCACAGAAGTGACTGTTTTAGTTTTTATAAGGAGCAGCACACAGTTCTTTGTCACATTGTGCAAGAAGAATAGTGGGGATTTTTTTCTAGTATTGAATAAAAAAAGGTGGTCTAATCTGAAAACTAATTGTTGCTGACTTGACGTTTTCCTTTATTGCAAAGAGATGTCATTTTAGAAAGTCTTTAGCTGTTAATCCTTTATTATGAAAATGCACTCTATTTTAACGAAGCTTCAGGTAAGTTAAGCTGGGTCATGCATAACTTACCTGAGTGAAACAGAGCATGACAGGCAGAAGAAAGACATTTATTCAAGTCAGGTAATTCAAGTAAAAAATCATAGGTCAGTGAAGGGTTGTGTTCCCATACAGTTGACAGCACTGTCACAACAGATTTTACTCTGCTCAGAACAATTTGCACCAACCATAATGCTTATATAAACCATTCAATCAGCTCTGTATTTATTTATTTATTTATTTATTTATTTATTTATTTGTTTAGCACAAGGTCCTCGGTCTTCACAATACCAGCAAAAAGCTTTATTGACCCAAGTTATGCAGTGTTAGCTTTCTACTCATTAAACCTCCTAGAACATGCATCTTTGTTTCCTTTTTCCCCTCCCCATGTCGTAATTTTGCTTTTGGGGAGCATTAATATTACATTTCAAAATCTGAACTCAATGAATTATTCCAATTAGGGATGAATGATATTGGGATTTTTGGCTGATATCCGATACACCAATATGTTCAAACTTATTTGGCCGATAACCAATACCGATATTTTATATATGTACTTTCCTTTGTCAGAACATTTCCCTCTTATCTAGGTTTATTTGCTACAAAAATTGTGCAACAGCTGTAAGAGCTGGTGACATATATTCAGCAACAGCCATATGATATGCATAGCACTTTAACTTATATTAAATGAAAAGTGTTAAATGTTATTTATTAACATTAGTCACCTGTGATGCTGTCTCA
>JARVLU010000179.1:17605128-17624206 GCA_031762415.1 Simpsonichthys santanae | reverse complement strand
GTTGTTTACTATCTCTCTTTAGGACGTTGTAAATATTATGTTTTTTTCACTTTTTGGTACGTTATTTTTGTACCCTTATTGCATGCTTTTAGTATTTCTTGTTTGTTCTTTGATTTTTTTTTTTTTTTTTCCCGAGAGTCAAATCGGTTCTTCTCATCCTAAGCATTTCTTCGTACTGGTAACCTTGCAACCTTGCATATAACAAATAAACACAACTTGAAATTGAACTTGAACTCTTAATAGATAGTTGGTAGGCATTTTAGGGAAAATGTGCATGTTCAGAAACTGAAAGGTTTGGTCTGATTGGCCACTCCCAACACCTTGAGTGGGGAGTAGTTCTGATTATTTCTCATGGTTTATTCTCATGTACAGTTGTTTTGAAAACACTTCCACAATCAGTCGAATGATGAACACATTCATGCCATTTATTTATGAGTCCCAGTGGAGGAACCTCATCAGTGAATATGTGTCTGCTTCGTCTCCTTCCATCGTCTGCTCTGTTGGACGTTTGTTTTGCTACCATGGTTGAAGGGTGTGCGTGTGTTTCTCCCTGGGGTAAATTGTCATTGATGTGGTGTCTGAGTTTGTTTGAGCGTGGCTTTTTGTGTGTGTGCCTGTGGCTTCCTATGCTCTTACCAGCTTGCTCTCCTTTTTGAACACTTCTCGACCTCCCTTTGTATTAATGCATCAACAAATGCCAGGTAGAGAAAGTCTCTGAGTTGAGTTGGTGATTCTGCAGAGGTCTGTGAATGTTGCTGCTTCTACCCTGTGCAGTACAGTGCAATTCCAGAAAAGAAGGTATGTTTTATTCAGACTAGTTGAGTCACGAGTATATCTGCCTCTACGAATCACGTTCAAAAGGTGTATGGTAGTATTGTCCTTGTCTGTTTGTTTTTTCATCTTTATGCATATACTGTACTATTATTATTATTTATTATTTTAGGACTTTTGTGACATTCTCCGCTTCAGCTTGTCACTCAGAACATCCCTCAAAAAGGCAAGCTGGAATTGTTAAGCATTTCAGTGAAGCGTGTTTGGAGGTTCACTCAGGTTCACTCGATGTGCTTTTATACCCTGAGGTGCTCTGGTGGAGTAGAAGTTCGAGTTTAGGTGTAGAGAAAAACAGAACTGAGTGTCAGTAGAATCTTCTTTACTCTGAAAGCTCTCACGCATCATATAGGTACCACAGATATTTTATTTGGATTCTGTTACCTGAAAGCGTGACTGTGTTTATTTTTGTTGCCTTAGCCTTTCTGTTTTACTGTGCAAACCCTGCATGCTTTAGTTGTAGGTGCTGATAATCAACCACCTCAGTTGTATGGATACTTTCAGTGTCCAAGCAGGAGTTTTTTTTTTAAAGGTGTCTGTTTTCCCCAACAGTCTGAGGTGCAACATCAATAATTGTATAAAAGTGTGAACATGAATGTTTTCTACAATTCAGATATCTGTTAGCAATTCCTGTCCAACTATTCATTGAAACAGTGTTCTCCACTGCGACTAGGGATCAACAATAGATTATCTTTCAGGAAAACGTTATGTAACAAATACAACTATAACAGCCTCCCACTAATTAAATTAATCTGTTCTTTTGTTCAGCCCTGTCTCACTGAAAGTGCAAAATAAATGTAAATATAAGTGGTGATAAATGTTTTGTGTGACAAATGTGGAGATTCTTTGTTTCAGTAACTGCAGTGACCTTGGGCAGGTGGCAGCTTTGCTGATGCACTTCAGTGTTTTCTTTCCAATGTGATGTGATATGAAAGTTGTGCCACCAAATGGCAAATTGCTCTCAGAGGCTCAAATATTTTGCAAACTGAGTCTTCATTACTTTTAATCTCTCGTCACAATAATGTTTCTTTAGAAGGAAAACTCTTGAGTCACTGTTGTAAAATCTAATGTTTGACCCACAGACCATGGATGACCGACATTAATTATTTTTAACAGGGCTTTTTGCACATTTTGTTTCTTTGTTTTGATGCTTTTATTTTTATATATTGTTGGTCATCTTAAAATAACCCCAGATTATTTTTATGCTGCACTTTATGACTTGTGCAGTTGTTGTCGACCTGCTGCTTATCAAGTTTATAGACTGGTGGCATTCAGATGAACAAATATGAACAGTAATGATTTAGTGTCAGCTTTTATTTTGTGCAGCTTTTGCTTAAAGCTGCAACATTTTGATGCTGTTTGCTGGAGGAAAACGTCATATCTACCCACTTGAATTATGCTACTCATAAAAGCTCCAGGGGAGGAACTAAATCTCATGCCATGACCTGGTCTGAATCCCATATGACTTTTAGAAATGCCAATTTGAGCCTGTTGCACTTTTTTTTTTACTTTTTTCCCCCAGAACATGACACATATCAAGTGTTATGAATTCAGATGATCGTTATGTCAGAATTTAATATCTTGACCAGTGTGTTTGTGTGTATGTGTGTGTCTAGGTGGGGAATCAGCGAGTAGAGCTCACACTGTCAGAGCTGCAGGAGATGGCCACACGACAGCAGCAACAAATTGAGGCTCAGCAGCAGATGCTTATTGCAAAGGTAGCACCTTTATTTAATAATTGTCCCTGAATCCTTTCTCTGATTATTAATATATTTTAACATCTGATAAACAAAATGATAATTTCAAGATGTATCTGCTTTTTACAAACTAAATGGTACACTGCATTAATGAGGCATTGCTCTGTTTGGTTTGCTATTTGCTTTTTATTTTCTGTTGCTAAATTATGTGCCTAAAGATTTATGTCAATGTGAATCAACTTGTATAAACTGAATTTCTAATACCTGTTAAATGGAAATACTTTATTTTACCTTGTAATGTCATTATAATATGACTTAGCCAGTTTATGAATGTATAAAAGAGTAAAGGTTATGCATTTTTTTTATATTAATGTTTCTCCTGAAGATGAGCAGTTCTTTGACAAATGGCCTGGTCTTCTCTAAACAGCCAATTTCACAAATTTATGTTTGCTTTCTGCTTTTTTTAAAACGCGCTCAAGTTAATTAAAAAGTATTCAGTACATGTTAATTTTCTATGCTACAAGCGTATTGCCCAAACATTTCAGTGCGACACAAATTAATCACAATTTTGGTCAATGTAATTCAGTTCAATTCAGTTTATTTCTATAGCGCCAAGTCACAACAGAAGTCATCTCAGGGTACTGTACAAAAACATTCACATACAATTATAAAAGCCAATTAGTAAAAGTTCTCTATCTAAGGAAACAATTTAGGAAGAAGAACTTGGTTGAATTTATTGATCAGTTCCCCTCCCTGAAAAAAATAAATCTACTTAAATTGTTACTTCTGGATACTATAGACCGAGCATTAATATCAGGACACAGGCTTTGATAACTCAGAAGTCAAATGAATGATGCACAAGTCTTATAACCTTTTTTCATTCAACATTTATTTATACAGGTTAGTCTCATTGAGTCACGAGGGCACATTCCAAGAGAGACCTGTTTAAAAAAAAAACAGATGAGGTACACACAAAATAAACAATCGTGAAAAGCATATAAAATGAAATGTAAATAAAATACTGTAGTGCTATAAAACAACGTAAGAACAAGCTACGTTATGAAACGGGCAAAAATACTAAAAACAGAAACATGTCTGCATTGATATTTGCATCTTACGTACAGTAGATTGTTAAAAGGGTGGGTCCTAAGACTGAGCCTTGTGGTACACCATTTTTGACAGTTAAATAACTGGAAGAAGTACCATTGTGTTGAACACTTTGCCTCCAATCTGAGATTTAATTAGAAAACCAACTGATAGTGTGATCTGAGAAACCAATGCCTGAGAGCCTATGGTATAAGATGTCGTGGTCCACAGTATCAAAAGCTATAGACAGGTCTAAATAAAGTGCAGCACAGTAATCCTTATCATCTAGTGTACCTTAAATAGGGGCACCTTATACGTAACAAATAAGACAGGATGCATCAGAATTATCTGCTGGTGGTTCAGTTAATATATGAATGTGTTCAAAGATGCAGTTTGTAGAATCCACTGAAACATTTTATCCCCTTAAAAACAAAGCACGCCTCCACAGTGTCACTTTCTTTTAAAAAAACATTTGTTGTATTTCCTCAATATTAATAACCAGCATCATTAGTAAGTTTTGATCCATCTGATATGTTTGTTCTGTTTGCCTGATTCTGTCATATTCAGATGTCTCCTTTTATTTGAAGAAATAGAAGTAGAGTAGACCACATAAAAGGTCAGCTGCGTCACTCGTGTCTTTTCACTAAACTCACCCTGACATCAGTGCTTGTGAGCTGCTCTTCAGTCATGCAAGACAAAGCTTACTGTAGACCCACACATAGTAAAACTAATTCTTGCTCATGTTATAGTGTCTGAAAAGAAGGGTCGCTTGAAAGCCCTGCAGTCATTTGGAAACTTGGGCCTGTCGTTTCCTATTTTAGGGTCCTAACTGGAGCAATTCTCACTTGGGTACAGATCATCATCTGGCCCTTTCTCCATCCTCGAAACTTGACACAGTGCCTCGCTTAATAGGAATTTAGCCTAGTTTAAGGGCGTGCCATCCTCATAAATGCCTTGTGCTCTTTGGAGTTGGGGCTTCTGGGATCACTCTGCATGTAAATGTAACATTTGACTGTCAAAAATTGCACTGAACAGATATAATTCACTTGGACCTGTATAACGCATCCATCCAATTTTGTAAACGCTTCTACAGAGTCTAATTTTTTTTCCACAAAAATGTTTGTGTTGATCAGGAGCAACGTTTGCGTTACCTGAAGCAGCAGGAGCGGCGCCAGCAGCAAACCGTGTCAGAGAGTGAGAAGTTACAGAAGTTGAAGGAACGTGTGGAGAGCCAGGAGGCAAAGCTCAAGAAGATCAGAGCAATGAGAGGCCAGGTGGACTACAGCAAAGTCATTAACAGCAATTTATGTACGTAAACTTACTACATGTACTCAAGTTTATTACTTTTTATAGACTTTTATACTCTGTATATGTGTATATTGCTGGGGGAAGTACGGCACAAATTGTGCTAGAAAATGTTCCCATATTTAGAAAATTGATACTTCATTTTTACAAAAAAATATAAATGTTCCTCTTAAAATCTGTTTAATTCTGATTTGTAACATTTTGTGTAAAGAACAAAAGTGTTTCATCGTACCCATTACATCATCACCGGTGTTTGTTAGAGCTGACCGTATTTGTTGGCGTTTATGTTGGGTTTTATTTATAAATTTATAAATTTTATTCATTTCATACAAAAAACAATGAACAATTATCAAAAACAAAATAAAAATAAAAACATAAAATGAAAGGAAGCAGAAGAAGAAAACATTTCTTTTTGATTGAGCTGATGGGATTTCTCGTTTGTGCCACATGCAGCAGCAGAGATTGAACAAGTGAGCGGCTTGTTTCAAGAGAAGCAGGCTGAGTTGCAGGCGGCGGTCCTCAGGGTTGAACAGCTTAGCCTGCAGCTGGAAGATCTAAGGAGAGGCAAGCTGAATGGCGTGCAGACTGGTCTTAGTAGCCAAGTGACTGGTGTTGCAGCCTTGGAGCTCCGTAAGCTTTACCAAGAACTTCAGGTATCGCTCACCATATTCTTAATCTTTCCATTATGTTTAATTCACTCTTGATTACAGTGACAGAATCCTGTATTGGTCATGTGAACTTTATTTGCTTGTTCAACTTCTTCAGATTCGGAACAAACTGAACCAGGAGCAAAACAGCAAGCTGCAGCAGCAGAAGGAGCTTCTGAACAAGCGCAACATGGAAGTGACGCTCATGGACAAGCGCATCAGCGAGCTGCGGGAACGCCTCTACAAGAAAAAAGCTGAGGCACGTCAAAAAGAGAATCTCCCTGTAAGATTAGGAGCACTTAGCTCATACTTTTCTTCTATGGTTGTTTGGCTGAACTTACCAAGTCGTCAATTTTATTTTTTTCATCTTAAGTCTATTGGGTCACCTAAACAAGCTATCACTATAAGGATCTTTTTTTTAACATTGTTTTTTTTTCCTTTTACAGCTAAATAGAGCCAATGGGCCTCCATCTCCCCAACCAGCTCCTGGGACTCTCGGTCGTGTTGCTGCTGTTGGGCCGTACATCCAGGTTCCTGTGCCGAGTCGACAGGATGGGGGCTACACCATGCCGCCTGATCCGCTGAAGCCTCAAACACTAGGTGTTAATAACCAAGCAAACCAAGGACGCCCCAAATCAGGTTGGTTACAATGTATGAAATCTTGATATTTATTTATTTAGACATCTTTTTTTTCTTCAAAATGTAAGACAATGAGAAGTTTTTAATACATACATTTAGTCTTACATAGAGGTTTTGTGCTTGGAACAAAATTTTAAGATGCATCTTTTAACCTTGACACAAATCAAATCTGTGCATTTTTTCACGACCAAATACCTGGAGGGAAGTGGGTTTCAGTGTCAGATCAGCTGTTTCAAACAGATAATGTTCCATGTTGGTAGGCTTAAAAAAAAAAAGCTTCTTTATCCAGCATGTAGTATGAACGTTCTAGTGCACATTCAACACATCGTGCACATTTTTTCTGCTTTTTCCTTTTGTGCCAGAACAGTTTCCTCCCCACCTGAACTCTGTTAGTTTGACTTAATTTCCTTTTCCTTCCTCTCTAACCTGATTCTTTTCCTGTGTTGTGTAAACTGTATGTCCCTCTGATGTCTTTCCTGGTCTGTCACCTGTCTTTGTAATGTTTGTTTCGATGGGGATTGGGTGGGATCGGGGGCTTTTCTTCCTTTGGGCAGACGGTGTGCGAAAGCCCCCAGGCCCTTGGAAAGTGTCTGATTTAGACATCGTTGTGGACCCGATACCCCCGTCCCTTCCAGAATCTCACCCTGGTCCTGGAGCCTCCAGTGGCTCTGACGGCACGTCTCGTGAGTGCAACGAGCTGCATAAGCAAAAGGATGGCAACTGCTGAACCTGGTCTCTCTGCACAGGATCCTCAGGATGCATTCGTTTTTACTTCCAATTAACAATTATGTAAAATAAAAATGATCTGCATTATCCAAATTAGTTGCTTGTTACTGGAATTATTTAGATATTTTAAAAGTACCAAAACCATTTTTTTCCCCCAGTAACTCTATAAGCCCTTTACTGCTTTATTTATCACCAAATTGATGGAACTGTGGTTATTTTCAGTCTCAAATTATACGAAATGTAGAAAAACTGCAGTTGAATCAATTATCAGTTATTGCTGCTTTCACTTTTTGAATTGGAGAAATACGTCATTCCATTCAGGCTGATTTTTTTTCTGTGTGAATTCGATTGGTTTATTTCAAAGTAATGAGGTGTCATACTAAAACACTTTTCTACAAGCTGCAGAAATATATGTTTGGTTGCAACTGCCATGATATAAAGCAGGGAACGCACTGCTGATCCTGTGTGTGTGTGTTTGTAACACTTTGGAGAAGGTTCGAAGAGTTGAGCGCTTCATGAATGTCCACGTGCAAACCATTTGTTATCTTGAAGCTTTGTTTTGACTTCATAACATTGTCAGGTTGCCTGTTACCCTAACTTTAACATTTCATCTTCACAACAACTAAACCTGTTAGAGCAAAAGGAATTTAACTTTAGACTCTTTTAACAAATTAAATTGGATAACCAGTACTCTTCTATGTGCATAAAGGGACAGGTTTGAATTAATTAAACACAGGTGTAGTTATAATAAAACGGATGAGTCATTTAGATCAGCAAACATTCCAAAGTCCTGATATCGCACGATTAAGTTTCATGGCTGCCGTGCTTGTTGGTAATAAAGGCAGCCTGCACTTGATTTAAATGAGGCACAAGAGATCAGTATCTATGTTGAGTTCTTACACACATCTTTTGTCACCAGTATTACAGCTTTAATGCTTCTACTTAGATTTGTGTCTGTTTTTCCTTTTTCCATATTCCCTTCTCACCTTATCCATCCTGTCTACAATTTTAAAGTGATTTTTTTTTCTCCAACATCTAACGCACTATCCGTTGTCTGTTTCTGAATCCATCATTCAACACAAGAACAGAAGCTAAATACTAATAATGTATACTGTATACATGCCCATTGACATTGCTGTGAAGATGAGACTCAGGATTATTGTCCTATTGATTAGTTTCATTTTAATTAAATATTTACATCAGACTTTTAATAATTTTGTCCATGTAGCTTTAGGAAAATATAAATGCAATTGGTAAAACACTTTAAAAAAAAAGATATACAGTATTCAGAAAAAAAAATCATCAAACGATCAATGCATATTGATAATCAGAGTTTAAAAGTAAACGGGACACAAAACTACTGTACTTTTCTGAAAATAGATCAGCATTTCTGCTGTTTCCAAATGTAAAGCAATTCACTTGAACAAGCAGTTTTTGAGCATGGCTTCTGATTAATAGGATAACTGTTTTAAAATCCTGACTCCTTCATTTACTTTACAACGTTCAGTTGTTCTTTAAATGCTGTCAACATTGTGCTGAATCACAGAGGAAACGTGATACTTAAAATTAAAACAGACCAAAAAACAGAAAAGTTAAATTTAGCTTAGATCAAACTTTTAATTGGCATTTTTCATCACTGTGGTGAGTTCTTGAAATCTGCAACATATTTACTGTGTTTTGCTCTTCCCAGCTAACGATAGTGGTTGGCCTGCTGTAGGTAAGAGCAGCACAACTCTAAAGCCTCCTGAGAGAAGGGACTCTGGGACTGATGGTCAGGGCAAAAGCCCCCCCTCAGGCTCTCCTGTCACTCCAAATACAGAAAAGGTACAGTTACTTAATTTTTCATAAAGTGTCCTAATGTTATGTTCATCTATTTCTATTTCCTTTTTTATTGAGGCATCTTCATCAATTGAAATAAACAGACTTATTGTTTTTAAACAAATAGAAAAACAGTTTTTGTGTGTGTGTGTTTCTTACGTCTATTTCATGTTGTGAATATTTGTGATTTCCTGTTTTTTCACAGGTGCTAGATTCTAAAATTGCTGTATCTTCCCCTGCCATAACCAAACCACAGCCACCGCCATATGGATCCCACCTCATGTCTGCCAACTCAGCCAGCTCCCTGGAGCGCCGCAAAGATGTGCCTCCCCCTCGCCCGCTCCCAAACCCACCAGCTCCAGCGTGGCCCCGCATCCCCCCTTCCACTGGGTCATCCTCTCAGCAGATCCAGCAGCGCATTTCAGTTCCACCAAGTCCCACCTTCCAGCCTAACCCGCCGCATTTCCCTCCTGGTTTAAGTGAGCGTCTGGATCCTCCTCCAGCTGTGGCAGTGCGCCCCTTCATCCCAGACAGAGGATCACGACCTCAGTCGCCCCGTAAAGGCCCCCCTACTGTGAATTCGAGCTCCATTTATCACATGTACCTCCAGCAGGCGGCTCCAAAGAACCAACCATTAAAGCCTGCTCTCAAAGCAGGTGAGGTTTGAAAAAGTGTATGAAATTTAAGTTTAACTTGACAAATCGCATTTTCTGTGAATAGCTTTTTAAATGACGATTGTGGAAACTGAAACTGAGTTGTTAAGGCTAAAATAAGCAAACTAGTAGCTGAGCAGAACTATATATAAATAATAAAATGCTAGTTATAAATGGCAAAAAGCAGAAACAGATGTATAGCTTAAAGTAAAAACAACCAAACTCTAGTTTGAATCTAAAAGTAATGGAAAACAAAAATTGAGAAAATATACTGGAGCAAATTTTACATAGAAAATGTTTTTGAAGGAAATGTTTTTTTTTAGGGAGGGGTAACGTAAATTTCAATGTATTAAAAAGTATAAAAATTATCAAAAAGTCATAGCACCATGTCCTAAATGTTTGATATATAAATGTCTCAAGTAGCACAAGGTCATTAGAAGAAAAAAAAAAGAGAACTGATACTGATTCAGCATTCAGACTATGACCTGAACAAAGAAATTTGTAAATAAAATATGAATTAAATGTTCATAATTCCACATTTGTTTCCTTCTAGTTTATGGGAAGCCCCTTCTCTCCTCCAGCTCGACACCACCCTCTCCCCTGCCTTTCGTCCAGGCAGGTGGAGCCTTCCCCGTGTTTCAAGGCCAACCAGGTAGTGAGGACACTGTAGATGGAGAACTTGATGATCTTGAGAGCTTCCAGCACCTGGAGCCATCAGCGCCTCCACCCAGCGTGGAAAATATCCCGCGACCGCTCAGTCCTACAAAGCTAATGCCTATGGTACATTCCCCACTGCGCTACCAAAGCGATGCCGACCTCGAAGTGCTTCGCAAAAAGTTAGCCAACGCTCCAAGGCCGCTCAAGAAGCGCAGTTCCATCACCGAACCAGAGGGCCCCAGTGGGCCCAACATCCAGAAACTGCTCTACCAGAGGTTCAACACTCTAGCAGGAAGCATAGAGGGGACTGTTGTCAGTGGATCAGGAGGAAGTAACGGCGCCGGTAATGGAACACCATTTTATCAACCAGCTAATCCTCCAGGTTATCTGGGAGGTGATTCTCTGGCTGACCCAGATAATGGTAACCTCTCTGAGACACTGCTGGAACCAGCACCAGGGGAGGCAGAACCAGGCTCTGAGGCTCCACCCACCACCGCAGATGCTAATGATAATGAGCGAGTGCCCTCATCACCTGAAGAACCTGAAGATCCTTCTGAAGACGAGGGACCAGAAGATGACAACAATAATACTGTGGGAGGTTCTGAGGCGTCTTTACCCAGCCCTTTGCTGGAGGTCAGCACTCCGGAGGAAGGTGGCACAGCTGGCTCACAACAGCTGGTAAGAGGCACATAAATGTGTATTTTGGATTAAAAAAAGTTAAATATTTCATCAACTAAAAGTGTAATTCTTTGTTAAAGGAGAAGCGTACGAACTTAAAGAAGCCGGACTCTGAGCGCACAGGTCACAGCTTCAGAGTAAAGTTTAATCCTTTAGCGCTGCTGCTCGACGCCTCGTTGGAGGGGGAGTTTGATTTGGTTCAGAGGGTCATCTATGAGGTTTGTCATTATGGTGCCTGTAGACTTTATTTATGTTGCATGCAGGGCTGTGACTCATCTTTTCATTGCTTTTTCCAGGTGGAGAACCCCAGCACTCCCAACGATGAGGGCATCACACCGCTTCACAACGCCGTCTGCGCGGGACACCACCACATAGTCAAGTTCCTGCTGGATTTTGGCGTGAACGTCAACGCTGCAGACAGTGATGGATGGTGAGTGTAAGGTACTGGACACGAGCACTGGATGACTCCTTGTTTCAGTGTCCATTAAATGTCTGTCTGCTTGCGTTTGAGCAGGACTCCTCTTCACTGCGCCGCCTCCTGCAACAGCGTTCATCTCTGCAAACTGCTGGTGGAGTCGGGAGCTGCCATTTTTGCAACCACCATTAGCGATGTGGAAACTGCTGCAGATAAATGTGAGGAAATGGAGGAGGGCTACGTCCAATGTTCCCAGTTTCTATATGGTGAGAAACAGCGAAAGTATGTTTCTACGTGTTTAAATTGTGAAAACAGAATCAGGTTCATAAAAGTCTGTTTGTCCTGAACTCTCTTACACAGGTGTTCAAGAAAAGCTAGGTGTAATGAATAAGGGAACGGTGTATGCTCTGTGGGATTACGAAACCCAGAATCCAGATGAGCTGTCATTTAAGGAGGGGGACGCCATCACCATTCTGCGTCGCCAGGATGAGAATGAAACGGAGTGGTGGGGGGCGCGGCTCGAGGACAGAGAGGGCTATGTGCCCCGCAACCTGCTGGGGGTAACGGCAAACACATTATCATGTTTTTATTAGGTTTTATCAATTAACTAATTGCCAGGGTTTTCTCACTTTAATTTTTTTTCTAATTAATCAAAGATGAACTCAATAAAGCAGATAATTTGATAATCTGGCTAACTGGGACAGAAAAACTGTACATCTAATAAAAATTGGTCCATAGCTAACCCTAACCTGAACCAAAACTTAATTCACACCATACCTCTAAACCTAACTAGTAAAGCACAGGAGAGCTGCAAATAAAGTGAGGACCTTGAAGCGGTCCTCACTTTACATCAAAGACCTCACTTTGATAGTAACTATGGCACAAATTGTCCTCACTCTGTAGTAAAAACAAGTGCACACACACACACTAATCCTACGTCATTTCACTTGTGGGGCTTCAGGGTACGCATTCTCCACAATGAGTGAGGGACTACTGTATTGTGATAAAGTTCCATAATAAAAACTCATGCACACTATGCACAGACAAATCCTAGACATGGGCTACAAATGTTGCATTCCACAAGTCAAGTCACTCCTGAATCTGAGACAACATCAGAAGTGTCTTATCTGGCTGTGGACCTCAGAAAACACAGTGGACTAACACCAGCAGAGAACAAGGCACCAACCCATCACTGACTGAGGAAACTTCACTCTGGACTTCAAGCAACATGGGTTCTGGGCCTCTCCTCTTCCTCCCATCTCTGGGACCTTGATTTCCAAATGACATGAAAATTTAATTTAAATTGGACCACAGAGCAACAGTCCAGTTCTGGCTCCTCAGCTCAGTGTGCCTCAGTTATATGGAACTTCACAATATTCTAATTTTCTGAGACACTGAGTTTTGGTTTTTCATTATCTGTAAGCCATAATCATCGAAATTACAAGAAATAAAGGCTTGAAATATTTCATTCATGTGTAATGAAATTATGTAATATGAGTTTCATTCTCTGAAATGATTGACAATACACATTGAACTTTTTCACAATTTTTTTTCTTTTAAAGTTGTTTTATCCAAAAAAAAAAAATTAAAAAAAAATGATAATCATTTATTGCAAACATCCATCAGCGTGTTATTGTTACTTTCACTTACATTTCTAAAGAGAACAATTCTCCAAACTGTAAGCACGGAAAAAGAAAAAAAAAACCTTCTTTAATTTAAAGCTTACCGTACTTTAAAACTTCTTTAATCTCTAATTTAGCCCAAATAACAAAAACAAAATCTTCATGACGCTATTTTTTGTAAAGGTTTTAACTAATTACTGTATAGTGATAAATATGTCGTCCAGGACAGGTAAACTCAAAAACGTTCAAGACAAAAACAACTGGACTTTTATTTTGTAACAGGAGACGTTTCACTTCTCATCCGAGGAGCTTTCTCAGTTTATCTAGTGATAAATATGCACGCATGATGAACAAGAGACCTGACAGGTTTACGTGCGGCACAGTGGTCTACACGTATGTCAGGAAGCATCAGAAATGCTGTTCTTAAAAAAACAAGAATCCACTCAACTGTCAGGAGATCTTTTGTTCAGTGAATTACACACAGAGGAGTGAAGATGCTTCCAGGTTGTGAGGCATAGACAGAATGTGTGAAAATAGTTGAAAAACGCTACACTGGGCATTTACTGAGCCTCGGGCTGACCTGGAGCATCAGAGAGGTGCTCAGTTTCCTTTAGGAAAGGAGGAATACAGTATATTAAATGAAAGAAGAAATCAAACAATTTCCAAAACATTTCATGGGAAACATCATTTGAAAGACCCCAACAATTTTCAGTCAGGTCATCTCATTTTTTTGCTGAGATGTTTCGTCTTTCATCCAAAGGACTTCTTCAGTCTGAGGAACAACCAAACAAAACTGATTCTCCACCAACAACAGCATATTCAGAAGTGGAAAAAAAACCCCAGTTCTGTTGGTGCCAAGATGGCCTCTGGTAGTTTGGAAGAATTCAACAGGTTTAGAGATGGTTTCAAGAAGCATTTAGAACCTGCATTTGCCAAATAACCCTCAATAAACATTGAAAAGTATTTGTGTCTTACATAACAGTTAAAATCTGGGTATTTCCATTATTCCCTGAAAGTATCTTTAATGAAGTAGCTCAAATCCGAGAATGCCATTAATTTTTCGTAGAACTGTCTTGATGTTACCCATCAGTTTTGTCGTTAATGCTTTGGATTTATTTTTATTTTCATTATAAGGTTTATTAAGCTAATAAATAATAAAATTCAAATCATGAACTGTCATGCACATTATTAAATATTAAATAAAATTACTTAAATATTAAACTGGTAATTACCTGAAACAAATCATTGTATATGCCAGAGTCAGAGATATTTGTCATACCACCACATGTGGTACATGTGGTGGTATGAGATTATGTATGCAGGGTCCCAGTTACATCCAACAATAAAATGTAAAAGAAAAACAGTATGAAGATCTAAGATATGAACTAAGAAACACATCAACTAAATAATACACCAAGCAGTAACAGCATAAAAACATTACGTGGAACAGCAGCATGTATAGTAGATGCAAAGTAGGAAGTATAAAGGTGTCAGTGACAGATTTCTCCTCTCTGTGTTTTTCTTTGCAGCTCTATCCTAGAATCAAACCTCGTCAGCGCTCCCTGGCGTAGCGTCTCAGTCCGTTGACCTGTGGCGAACACCTGGACCCAACCGAGAGCAGAGAACAACGAAGGAGCCTGTTGCTCCATCTTCTCCCTGTGGCCATAAACCTTTCCCTGCCTTGTGCTTTCACAAAATCCTTCTCTTGGAAGCAGGGGGAACTAAACTCTGATGCTTATACTCACATGTGCACAGTGCCCTGAGATGACTTCTGTTGTGACTTGGCGCTATACTGTATAAATAAACTGAATTGAATCTGCACACACAAAGACCCAAGCAAGCTCTTCAAAGTCTCTCTAATGACTCAATCCCTTCTGCCCCTCCTCTCACCTCCACCTCTGTCACTGACCTGACAGACGGTTTAAATCAGACACTACTGGATTCAAACACTTTTCTTTTGTCTCAGTATTTCTTGCTTTGTTCACACTTGAGCCATGTTCCATCTCATTACTGAGGTCTGTGGTGGCACTAGTTTACACGATGCTGTCTACGAACTGGAAGTTCATCTTTTTGGGTGAAAAGTTGCTGATTTTTGTCAGTGAAAATTAATTTGAACTGTTAGTTGTTTTTAAAAGACCACTTGGGTCTTGGGGGAAAAAATGACTCCTGCATTGAAAAGTAATTCTAGACTAACCACCAAAGAGGAATACTGTATGACTTTAATAAATTGAACATTTGTAGTTTTTGCTAATCCCTAAGAGCGTGAAGAAATGTTGAGTGTGATGATCAGTTTGCTGCTACAGCTCCCAGGAGTTCCTTGTAGATGTTATTCTCGAGCAAACCCAACATTTTAGTGGAGTTCAAAGTAAAGGAAGTGAATCCTCAGTATTACTCGTACAAGAGAATTCCAGTTTATTCAAGAAATGGAGAGCTGACACATTGTCAAGAATTGCATAAACATCCATGCTGTCCCCTCCTACCTTCCCTGTTCACTGTCATCTTTTCAGAATCCAAATGCAAGAATATTGTGGATATGTGGCAAGAGCACTAATAAATTATAACTGAGCCTTTGGAAAATAACCTGTTTTCTGTATTATGTGGGTTTTGGTGAGTAACAATTGTTTAAATGAGCAGATAATTTTGATTACTTCTGAAACTGGCAGTTTGAATGTGGTTTCCAAACAACATTATAGAAATAAACAACAAAACCACATTTACATAAAAATAATTGACCATGAGGACCATTTTTCTGATTAGTCTAAACTTTTTTTTTACATAAATTGTCATGTAATTTTTTGAATTATTGTGGCCAATTCATGTAAATAAATCCCCTCTTAAGGTTTTCATTTGATTAATTTGAAGCAGATGACAAATCCCATATATTAGTCTTAAGGAAAGTATAAAGTGTACATTTCAACCAATTAAACTTTAATTACTCTTAGTCTCTGACATAAACAATCATCTGATGCTTAACGGTTGTATGCATGTCCACAACTGTTAGTTATTAAGAAAGTTTTGATACCTGGATATTATGTACTTTTAGGCAGTATTTCAAAAAAATCGATATTACTCCTAGTGTAAAAATCCAGAGTGGCCATGAACTATGTAGCGATATGTCTGCCCACATGAGCAGAATGAATGTAGCACTTCTAAAAACCTTTTAAAATCAACATCTTTGTACAAAAACAACTATTAAAGTAACTCAATTTAAAAATATAATTTGTTAAATATAAAATGTAAAGTTTTTTTTTAAGTGTGTACCAGTTTCTCATAAAAGAATCCAAGAGATGGACAGTTTTTTTTTTTTTTTTTTTTAATTACTGTATTATTTGCAGGAAGACGTCACTTAAAATAACAATATTGCAAATACTTGACTAAATTAAAGAAAACCCATCAACCAAATAGTTTTGTCTACCATTTTGAATAAAATGAAATGCCATTTTGAAAATGAAATGAATGAATAAATAAATAAATTTTGAACAGCCAGCACCCGCTTGGATTTAAAATTCTTCAGTTTTTCTTTTTTGTGTTTTCTCCCTCCGAGCTACTTGACTCCCCAGAATATCTCAGGAACAGCATAGTGCTGCAGACAGATATACAGATATCTATCAAATATATATGTAAATTGGTAGACATTAAAACGCACAAATTAGTCTACTTCTTTAGAAATTATCTTATTTGCTTTACTGAAATGCTAATAAAATATTTAACCTCTTATTTGTAAAACAAAATCCCTTCAGCGATGTTTCTTTATAAATATTTTCTATAAATCTCCACTGGTTTTGTTTTAAGACAGACAAGACATGATGCTGGTGTTCAAAAAAGATTTGAGTTACTGCCTAGAAGAAGTTGAGTCAGTGCTATCTAATATTTAAATTACACAGCTGGCGTAAACCATTACTTAGAAAGGAAATGTCAATTTATGTAAAAGCAACAGAAATCTTGTGTTGCATTAAAACAAATGTTCTTCTGGCAGCTTTTACGTGAGTGATCAAAGCAAAAGAAGCCCTGATGCAGGACAGACTGCAAACAGGTACCATAGGTTACACAATTAGATTATACAGTATATTATAAGCTTTGATTTTTATTGTAAATGTGATCATAAAGTGTTAACAGCTGATTCATATGTAGTTTTACTTTGCACCACCAGAAGGCAATGAACCACTGAGTGACTTGTTATAAAAACTTTTTCCACTTCTAGTCATCTGTAGCCAAGTAAATATTTCTCTTACCCCTCAGGTTTTATCACGTTTTCTGATTTCCACCTCTTAAAAATAAAATGATTCTGAAATTTCAAAACAAAAACTTTATTTTAATAATAACATGATTGTATTCCTTGTTGCTCTTGGTGCACACGTTTTGCAGTTTTTATAATAAATATTTATTTTACTATATAGCCAATGAAAACATTAATAGGCTGCAGTCACTGTGTTGAGAAGCACGCTTTCTAGTTAGACCCTCCTGTAATCTTGTTAAAGAGGTCCTTGTAAACATCTCTGGTCCTTAATAAGGTTTTTGCAAGTGCTTCATTGCAAACCACAGTAAAACCTTGAAGTTAAGTACAGTATATGAGTATACATCCCAGTAAACTTATCCCAAATGAACTGAAAAGGAGGTACCGTGGATGAATTCCCGCCAACCTGACAGTGGTGTACCTGACCGCCGAGATCCTGGAGCTGGTTGGAAACTCTGGTCGTGGCAACAAGAGGACCGGGATCATCCCTCGGCACCTTCAGCTGTCTGTCCGTGGTGATGAGGAGCTTGACAGACTGCTGGGAGGAGTGACCATCGCTCAGGGAGGAATTCTGCCTGGCATTCGGGCAGTCCTGCTGCCCAGGAGGACCGAGAAGCCTGCTGGATCTGACAGAAAGTTGGATCCGGGTGGACGGATCTGTATCTGTGGCCAGATTCTTCGGATTTGCTGCAGGAGATCCTTCCTGCCCACAGCTATTTGCATCTAACAACTCTTGAATGAAACCAGGATGATGAGATACGACAACACTTAATTTCCCTTTGGGATTAATAAAGTATGTTGAATAGCAGACAATAAAGGTTCATGCAACCCCCCACACACAAAAAATAAAAAAATTCAAGTTGTTCATGCATCAACAAAATATGTTTTTTTTTTTTAATGAATGACTAAACTAAACGAAATTCAAAAATATTTAATTACAATCTCATATATTTGTTTGAGAAATGCAATGAATACAATGAATAGTTTCAACTAAATTTAGCAAACTGTTGTAAACCTAAAACTGTTTTTGCAAAAGTCCAGGGTAATAATAATAATAATAATAATAATAATAATAATAATAATAATAATAATAATAATAATAATAAATCATAGCTTTAAAAGGGTGCAAATTCATCATTCTGTTAGAAAAATGTCTATTTTTTTATCTGTATCATCACCAGATGGAGACATTTTTAAACTTTTTGGTTGTGGCAGATTTTATCTTGCTTCTAGAAGGGAATGTAAATTCCCTGCAATTTTCTAACAGAAAAAAATATGGTGATAATATTAAGAATTTGTTCAAATTTTAAGGATTCATAAAATATATTTTAACTGCAGGAACTTTACTGTAAGTACAGTGTATACATTATACAGCCACTGTGAATATTTAGGGATATTATTCACTTATTTGTTAATCTATTAATTTTTAGTTTGTTTCTCTTAAAAATGTAGTGTATTTAGAATGAATTCTCCCAGACCAGCTAAGCAAAATAAGTCAACTTTATTAACATCTAACAAGGTTGAGTCAGGTCCTCTGGACAGATTATTCTTGTTGAAACATTCAGTCTTTTATCCAAAAGACTTGTTCAGTCTGAGAGCTGCAACAAACTCAGTGACCATTTTTACATGGCACATGTTTTGAGTGAAACTGCACCTTTCTTTCTGTGGCTCTGCAGTCATACAATGTCAATGTCAGTTTTATTTATATAGCACATTTAAAAACAACAATGCCAAAGTGCTTCACAAACAGGAAATCAGCAATAAAATAAATGAAAGATCAAAAAAGACAAAGCTGCGCCTTCTCATGGTGAATCGACCAGTTTGCTGGTGACAGCCAAAACCAGTTGTTCACATGCAAAAGGAGGACCATCAGCCTAACAATTGATTGTCAGTGCCATGATGGCCACTTGCTATTCACAAGAGGCTGAGTGATACTAGCAATAACAGCATTGGAAGAGGGGGACAGTTGAACATGGAGGCCTCCACCTCTGTTTAGTGATGGACGGTTTCTTTTCACAAAGATGGCCTCCTTTACTCCTCTCTCAAACCATCGTTCCTCTCTATCAAGGATGT
>JARVLU010000179.1:17592728-17604113 GCA_031762415.1 Simpsonichthys santanae | reverse complement strand
CCCATGTTTCTGCCTATAATATTGCTCCCCATATGTGAAGTAGGTTGACTGCAGGCACAGTTTCAAGAGTTGACACATTTGTTCTGTGGAAAGCGTGGTCCTGCTGCTCAGAGTGGTGTCTGATTTTAACCTTTACAGACCACCTCTACTGCCTCATCAACAGGAAAATGCACGTTATGTGACATCAAAAGAGACCGCTGTTTCATCAGTCTCCAGGATGACATCCCTCACCTTATCTACAAAGTCCATGATGTTCAGTATATGATGTTCTGAGCTGCCAACGAAAAGGGATGAGTACAGACACCAGATAGTTAGTTTTTGTTGGATGCACTCTTCTTTGGCTTCTAAAGCATCAGTGGTGAAATTGGTCTGTCTCACCCATTCATTCAGCATCTGGGTCTGTGTCTTCTGAAGGATCTTGCTTGCCTGGTCCCCACTGACTGAAGATTTGAGTTGAAGACTCTTAGGAATGTCGCTATTCTGTCTGCATTGGAGATTAAATCTCAGGTGGTTTCTGTAGTCACTCTTTCAGGGATCAAGATGTGCACATCCTTGATAGAAACGTTGGTTTGAGAAAAGAGTAAAGGAAGCCATATTTGTGAAGCGATCTCGTCCATCATTAAACAGGCCTCCGTGTTCAACTGTTCCCCTCTTACAATGCTGTTTTTGCAAATATCACTCAGTCCTCTGTGAAGAGCAAGCAGGCGCCAGACTGTCAATTGTTAGGCTGATGACTCTCCCTTTGCGTGTGAACAACAAGCCTACCAGTAGTTCTGGCTGTCAGCAAACTGGTTGATTCACTTTGAGAAGGTGCTATTTATAAGGCTGAGTTTGTTGTAGCTCCTCAAACAGAAGAAGTCTTTTGGATAAAAGATGAAACGTTTCAGCAAAGAAGAATCAGTCCAGAGGACCTGACTCAACCTTGTTAGATTCACCCACGTGGATTATTGAGTGGCAGCATGGTGGCGCAACTAGAGCTGCTGCCTCTCAGCAAATAGGCCCCCAGTTCAAATCCTGGTCCAGGGGCCCTTCTGGGTGGAGTTTGCATGTTCTCTCTGTGCATGCATAGGTTTTCTCTGGGTATTCCGGTTTCCTCCCACAGATCAAAAACATGCATGTTAGGCTGACTGGTAACTCTGGTAACTCTGTCCCTGTGAGTGAGAGAGTGAATGGTTGTTTGTCTCGTTGGGTCTCCGTGTGTCCCTGTGATGGGACTGGAGACCTGTCCAGGGTGGCCCCCGCCTCTCGCACAGTGATTACTGGTCATGAGCACCGTTGCCCCCGTGACCCAAAATGGAAGAAGCGGGTAAAAGATAATGGATGGATGGACTATTGAGCATGCATCAGGACAACTTTATTAACAGTTTTATTAGACAAAAAAAAAAAAACATGTTTTGATTACTTATTGAAAAGTTTGTCAAAATATTTATTAAAATATATCAGAAAACAGCAGACCGACGATTTTTTTTCAACCCTAACGCTAATATGTTTTACCTTCTGGACTTTTACAGCCACACAGCTTATGCGACGTGCAGAAGAACCACAATATCCATGAAGCACTGCGATTAAATATATGATGGCGCATGCGCACTACCTACCTGCTCGAGTAAACCGATGACCTCACGCGCAGCCGTGTCCAACCAGCCAAGCCAAGCCGCTCTGTTGAACCAACCGTCCGAACTGTGCACTTCTCTGTCGTTCTCACCTGATGAACGTGCAGTCACGGTTAAGACGAAACATGTTCGACGTGACGAAGTAAGTAAAGGCGACGTTATGACGAAAACTCCTTTCCCGAGCACCGCGACAGAACTCCGGTGAGTTAGCCTCACCGGGCGGTTTGGTTGCGATATCATTGGTGACCGTCGCGCGGGTATGGACGCTCAACGCATCAGCCGTCGGTAATGTCAGAGACGATCTTCTTTGATGTTTTTGAGTTTATGTGAGATTTTTGTCATTGTTTTTCTGCTTTACTTTGACCGTAGTTGCGGTAGTTGGGCAAAAACCTGGTCCAGACAGGTATGGAGGGTTGTAGTCGGGTGTTATTTGCATGTATTTTGCAAACTGTTTTGGTTTTTGGTCGATTCTTTCTGTTTGTTAGCCAGACCTGTCCGTCCGAGCTGATTCGTGGGGTTAAAAACTGGTCTTCATGGATCTCAAACGTCCTAAAAGTCGTCCAGGAGCAGGAGGTGAAACGACAAGCATTGATCTGCACTGACAGCTTTTTTTTTTTTTTTTTTAATGTATTGTAGAAATGTGATTCTTAAATCAAGGTTACAAACAAATGTCACGCAAAGACTACTAAAATCATGGCAGTGTGTGAAATTTAGATGTTAATGTCTATAAACGGTAGTGAGATTATAAATGCAGTTTTGTTACGTTGTTTTCACTAGTCTCACTGAAACTGAGTTAAGGACAATGTCTAAATCAGTATTTACTTTTTGCATAACTGCGTTTTGTAAAACAAGAGTTTTCCATTTTAACATAATTGATTTCACATTCAAGGGAATTTAAAATTAGCAAAATAATAATGCTTTTTTGTATTAATTGAAGTTGCTAATGGAATATGACAAATTAAAACAAATCTATGATTAATACAAGTTAAGACTCTTGTTTTTACATGAATGTGAACCTTTTGAAAGCGTCTTGCTTTTTGCTTTTATCAATTGACTCATTGATTTTCTCAAAAAAAAAAAAATTTTAACATTCATTTTAAAATTTGGCCTTTGGAGCTTTTTGGATGCATGATGATCAACTTGTCATGAGTTAATAAGATTCACTTCTGTTAAGAAAAATAACTCATTTCTATTAAGGACGTTTCGTTTTGATCAAAGTTCACCACTGAGGTTATTTTAATCTGCAACCCTGTTGAAGACTTATCAGAAATAAGCTTACATTCCTCAGATTTAAAATGCTCTACATCAGAGAGGGACTTGTATGTGCTTGTAATTTCTGCTGCCCTGCAAGAAGGCTTACCATTGTGGTGGGAGCTGCCATGTTTCCACTGTAAACACTGGAGAATCCTGACATGACGCTTTTGTTTTGTCCACAAAGTTAATTCTCAGACAGGGAGGACACGGACAGGTCTGGACATTTGAATTATGTGTCTTCTTGGTTTTTTTTTTTTTTTTCTTTTTCTGAATAGGTCCATGTTGCAGATACGTAATTAGCCTGTGTTGTAACTCCATGCTCTCCCAATCACTAAGCTGTTATGTCGGAGCAGCCTGAACAATGTTTATTCACTTGATATTAACTTATTAGATCCGAACAAACACAAGTTTGTCTTTTATTTAGAAAAAAAAAAACATTTCTTGTTTTGTGTTTAAATGCATTATTCTGATTGCTACATATAGTTGTTTAGTGGCCCTGGCTTTAAATATGTGCTTTTCTGTCTTAAGGGCTTATTATATTTTTCAGCTTGTCTCGACAAGCTGTAACATTGTTGGTTTTGTGAGTTGCTGTCAACTGATTTGTCCATCAACTTTTAGCAATCATGGGCACATCAAGTGACACCTTATGGTATGACTTCCTCTACAGAAGCACATCCTTCAACCACAGTCTCTGCCATGTTGTTGATTTTGGTCGTTAGTCATTTGCTGAAACTTTTTTTTCCATTTCTTCCTCAAACACAATCAGTTGTGCATTTTTTATAGTGCCTCATAGTGGAACCCAACATCACAGAGGAAGTGAACCTGATTCCGGCTCAAGCCAGATCATTTGCACGTGATTTAGATATTTTTTTTGCAAATGTTTGGGGAATAAAAAATAAAATCGCCCAAAACTATCAGTTCAACATGTGATCCAAGCGTCAAAGTTGCCACCTTATAAACAGCTTTGTGTCTGCTCAGCCTGTCACAAAACCTAACCCAAACACCTGGCAGCCGTGTGAGTGTTGGGTTTCACAGGGCCGATAATGTGGCAGCCTCCCTGGACGGCTCGCAGTAGGAAAACTGAATGACCACCTCAACAACAGAGGGGAGGAGTAGACTAATGCTTTTTGTAATGGTGGTTGTCATTTAGGAGAGGCTATTACACAGCTGAGCCCAGAAGATCACCGTCTGCAGTGTTTTCAGGTTTCGTGTGTGGCATTTACATACAAGGGCAGACGTAAAACCACAGAGCTGTAATGACTGTTTTCTAAGAAATAATATTAAAGTGTGTGCATCGTTAAGATGTCACTTTCCTCCTGGGCTGTGTCAAAAGTAGGAATAATGGTCAGCGTTGTACTGTAGCAGTAAATTGTTTGTTGTGGATTCCTGTTTAACCAGCTCCTATTCACCACTTACACGCCGGTGTCTGTAAGCTCTTTAGTTAAGCATTTAGAAGATGTGCACTGAATAAAACATGTTTATTTTGTTAAGTCATTCAATTCAGTTTATTTATATAGCGCCAAGTCACATCAGAAGTCATCTCAGGGGCCTGAACAAAAACATTCATAAATAAAAATAATAATTTATCAAAAACATTCATAAAAATAATAATTTAACTCTATATCCGAGGAGCAGACTGCTTTGCATTTAACTCCGTCACAGAACCCTCATCTTGAGCAAGCATGAAGGCGACAGTGGAAAGGAAAAACTTCCTCATGAGGAAGAAACCTTTAGCAGAACCAGACAAGCAGCCATCTGCTTCGACCGGCCGGGTTTGGTAGGAACAGATAAACAATGGCAGGTCAAGAATCACATAGATAGAAATAGTATCAAATGAAACTATTAAATTTTAACAATTCATGTAAGGAAATGAGGTCAGTTTATCCTCTAGTAGTCTAAGCTCAAGGCAGGTAATGCATCTGATCCAATTAGTAAGCATACTTTAATTTTCTTGGGTTGAATCTTGACTAGTTCTGTTTTTTTCTCATGTCAGTTTCCTCTGTGTGCTGTTGCCCAACAACAAATACAGGTAGGCAGTATTTTAATAAATAGTTTACATGACTTTCATGCAGTTCTTGGAATTTTGTTTTCTTCTTCCCTAAATGAAAACGTGCTTTTAGCTGTTTATCAAGGGGGTCAGCAAATTATAAAACCTTCAAATTATCTATTTATTTTAAAGTTTGGTTTCTGTCAAACATGCTTTGTTAGTTTAGTGAGTTTGTGTTCAAAATTATTTGCATTAGTTATTGTTATAAATTGGAATTTATTCAAGGATTTATATGGAGGAAGTCTTGTTCCGGTCAGTTTTGTTTTTCTGTATGATGTTATAGTTTATGTTTCTGACATCAGGCAACCTGAATGTGCATTACTCCGCTGGCCCGTCACAACAATAGGCCTGTATGACTGTTTGAATGTGCCATTCTTTGTGCGGTGTGCTTCACTTGGGCCAGACAATAGATTCATTTAGCATCTTTTCTCTGTTCGGTCCTGCTCTTTCACCATAGTGCTGCTGCCATACCACACCCTGCCCCCAGTCCAGCCCGGCTTTGCACTTGTTCTTGATATTGGGACAGCTGGGCTTAGACAACCCACTGCTAGCACCACCCATGACCCTGCCTCATGTTTTTACGATTGTTGGTGTGATGCTGGCATATCTTAGTGAAGCAATAAACATGCAAACCCATCTTCATATAAATGATTGCTTTTAGCATTATGATGGCTTCCTAAATGTTAAATATAAGAGAAAACTCTAAAGGGGATTAAACAGTTTATAGCAGAAGAATTTCACTTCACTTGGAATAAAGAACAATGTTTCTAAAGTGTATACATATTTGTGAAATAAATATGAAATGTTTTAGGTAAATGAGCAAAAAAGCAATTTAAAAGGAGGGAAAGTCCATTACATAGTCTGTGTCTCCTTTTAGGCCATCTGCTTTAAGCTAAAGCTATCACAAGATGATACATGCTAGGGTCTATGTGGTTTATCACCCAAGCTAAACAACTTTACTCAAGGAAGTCCTGGATTATTATGCTGATTTGATGATTTGTCTTTACCTGTCGTTCCAGGGAGGAATATAAAAAGCATAATTCAAGGATTGCAGCATAAAACGTCTGCCACAAACTCGAGGCTCAAAGTGTTGTAAGATAAACTGCAGCTTTCTCTATTTAATGACAATTTTTGAAAGAGAAGTGTAAAAAATGTCACTTGGGAAGTAATCTTTTTCTGTTTATTGGTTTGAGTTCCAACAGAACGAGCGCACACTGCTTGTTCATTTTCAAGACGTTGACTCTTGACCTTCCTGATTGTTC
Organism: Simpsonichthys santanae; assembly: GCA_031762415.1. Lineage (NCBI taxonomy): Eukaryota > Metazoa > Chordata > Actinopteri > Cyprinodontiformes > Rivulidae > Simpsonichthys > Simpsonichthys santanae. Next base: position 17,597,937 of record JARVLU010000179.1, on the reverse strand, counting down.
TGAGGTGAAAAGGCAATGCACGGTGTCCAGGGCAGCCACTCAAAGGAGGCAGATGTTTCGTTAATGTTCTTTAGGCTGACAGACTTCAGACTTCTTGAGCAATGGGTTCTTCATGGGAAGTCCTTCTTTAGTCACTTAAAGTTGCCACTTAGCTAATATAAAGAACCTTCATAAAAACAGAAGAAAACTCAGAATCTATGCAGATGTTTGCACGTTTGTCATTTATATTTCTGAAGAAAATACTGCAATAAGAACCTGATAATTGTTATGGTTTAGCCTTGACAATCCTGTTGTTAACTTGGTTGGTTTGCTTCCATCCACCTAAACCACTGCTTATTTAAAAAATAGTACAATCTTATCAGATCACACCCTCCTCCACCAAGAAGAGTTTAGATGGGAAGTCTTGTGGTTTTATATCTAGAACTGGGTGACCCAATAAAGTATATTTTGGGCCGTCTGAACTTTTTGCAGTCATACTCCTGAGAGTACCCACAGTACAAGTTGAGCTACATTTAACAGTTTCCATGTTCAAGACGTAATGATGGTGGTACCTGTAATGTGTTTATGTCAGTGCATGTCTGTAACACTCACTGATAAGAGACTAATATTTATGTTGAGAAACCTAACTTTTGAAGTTCTAAATGATGCTTTATTGTAAATGTAATGCTTTACTTAGCTTTGACGTAAGCAGGATAACTCTCAGGTTCTATTACCAGTTTCATCCTGTAAAAATGCCACAATAAATCTAATTAATGGCACGTGGTTTACCGCATTATGGAGAGAAATTTCTATTTTAGGATGTTTTCTTTCCTTGCTTTGGGGGTCCCTGTCATTTGGAATAATTGTTTCAGGCTGTTATAGTCTGTCATATGATGGAGGATATATTTATACTCTGGTTTTGGTTCTGACAGAGTATTTGAATCACTTTTTTTCAGCGTTTGTTGTATTTTTTTAAGCATTGCTTAGTTTTTAATCACTGAAGGGGTGTTTGTTTGGAGATGACAAAGTTAGAAAATGACTGCTCTCTAGGCACACTGAAGAAATAAAGCAAACCTCAGATTATCATGACAATTGGGATCAAAATTAATCACTTTTGTGTCTCGACCGCAAGATGTGGAATGAGAGCAGGGAGTTCAAACAAAGGGAACGTGTGGGTTCTGCCTTGTGTGTGTGCACGCGTGTGTGCGCGCACGTGCATCTGTCCCATAACTAAGAGTTTAGTTTGAGAAGGAGGGAGGAAGTTTAATAGGTCTGGAGAGATTCATGTTTGCCTCTTAAACTTTTTGTCACATTATTGATGGTAATTCCTGGAGAAAAGTTGAGAGAAACAAGTAGGTAGTTTTTCTGGGAATCCGTGAGCTGTCAATCTTTGTTAATAATGAAGGAAAGGTTCCAGCTGCTTGGATGCCAGCATTTTGTCTGACAACATATACAATTAGTTCAGGTTGCTACTTGAACTTGACGTAACACCATCTCAGTTACCTAAAACTCACGTGTGTTTAACAAATCAAAGTGAACTACTGTATACCATATGTGACAGTAAATATTCATTACATGTACTGTAGCCACATCTCAACCATCAAATGTAAAATGTTGGAGTATTACTTAAGCTTCTTACTCCTTTACAGTAAACATACTTTTCAGAAACTAGAAAGCACATTTAAAGCATCCTGGAATTTCTCAGAACTCACATTTTATATGATTTTGTGACAAGATAACGATTTTTGTTGTTTGTGTTACACCAAGCTTGTACTGCTCCACAGTGACCTCACTTATCACATAAGGATACATTTACAGGCAGTGCTTCATTTTGAAAAAGGGCATGCTGCTTTGTGAAGTATACTATGAATTATATTCATAGTATACTTTATTTTATTTTAACTACCAGAATGAGTCAGGTGAGCATATTTTTTTATTATTTAATATCTTTATTCATTTCAATTTCAATTTAAAAACAGAAAAAAATATATATACAGTATATATACAGTATATAATAAATAACTCAACCTGACCGTGGCGTGCTTTATCCTGTTCCTAAAAATGTTGCCCCACCTTCCACAAAGTAATGCCCAAGTTCTGACATGCGGTTGAGAAAAAAGGAGGGGCCAGAAAGAACACCATATGTTTATACGAAATTACTAACCTTATGTTGATTCATGGCACGATCAGCTCAGGTGTACGGAAGTGTTGAGGCAAAGATTAAGCCTTGACAAAATTCATGATTCTTTTGGCTTTGACATGAGCAGATTCAATTAATACATTCTTGACTTCATAATCCTTACCTTAATATAAGGGGAAAATGCACACTTTGTTATTGTTTTTGTCATTTGTCTAGCTCTCATGCTGGGATGTTCACAATGGTAATTTGATTTCTCCTTCACTAAATTGGCATTTCAGAAACCAATGATGTCTGTCACGCACACATATATTAAATTAGAAGAGTTTTTAACTTTAAATAAGGGGCCTTTGTTTCTTTGTTGCTAATCCCATTGTTGCTTGTTAAAAAAAATCTTGTGATTCATCACTGGCTTAGACCTGTACTGCTATCTTCATTCCTGAAACAGTGCTTTGACGGCTACAAAATATTTTCTTTTTATCTGTGAGACTGTTCCTTGAGATGTCTGGTTTACCCAAAATAAGGTTTAAACTGCTTCTAAGAACAGGTTCCCATATACATCATATCTTTGTGATAGCATTTTTTTTTATAGCTACAGCCATGTAGTGACGACAGGCTGCATTAACAGCTAAATGTTCTTTTGGATGGATCATATTACAGCTCTAAGTGCATACTTTTTATTTTCTCACACTTATGTAACAACCATTTCCTACCTTTTGTTACTTTTGAACAGATCCTATTTCATTGTTCATCTATAAAGAAAGCGTAATAAGAATTGCTTTTAGCATATAATACCTTAACATAAGCAAGCAGCCTAAATGAATTAATCAGCAAACAGGCTGTTTTTGTGTTCAAATATACAGCAGCTGTAAGCACAAAGTTGTTTGTGTTCAGTCATTTATGCTGCTGATTGTTGAGTCGCCACAGGGCAGAAGCTGCCAGGTCAATCCTGTTAAACAGCAGGTGTCCTTGTTAAACTCCCCAAACATTTTTTTTCTGCATCTGCTTTGTTATGTTGTTTTTTGTTTGCTATGCCCACCAACCAGTTCAAGGTTTTCAGTGGATTCTCTTAGCTTTAATAAATTGTTTCAGCTTCTAGTCTCGTTGATTTTCTCTGCTGAGATTATGACAGCAGATAAGCATTTCAAACCTTAGATGTCTTGCCTCTTGTGCAAAATAGGCTATGGACTACATGGCAACTTGGTCTCACACAAATCTTTTCGTCTTTCATGCATCCAGCTGGCCATAAGTCAGTTTCACAGCTGTAGAAAACAAGGCCAGAACCTCAGACCTTTTCACTTGGATCTAATCTGGTGAACGGACTCAAAGCATCTGTGTGTGACAGAAGCTAATAGACACTTCTCAGAGCAGACTGGACCCTGATTGGATTACGTTAGATTAACACTCCTTCAGTTGATTTGTTTGTATGCTACCTCTACTTTAATACTTTGTACACTGTACAATTCTGTCTGCTCAAAACCTTAACCACTGATTTCTCTGCACACTGCTGGCCTACATCTGGAGGGATCAGCAAATTAAGCCTGAGCCTTTTATCCTCAAATTCTGTCAGCCTGTTACAAGCAGGTTCCCAGAAGCTGCTGTGTTTTATGTCATATTTTTGCAGTACTGTAGTGCCTTTGACTACACCCATAATCTTTATTTTTAAACCTAAATATTTCAATATTTCATAAGAAATAGCTACAGTACTGTATATGTTTAAGCTTTGAAAATACTCTATTTAAATACAAAGTCTCTGCACTATAGACGCAAAAATATAGATTTTAGTTCACGTCCACTTGAACTTTGGCATTGAATGGATTTTTAAAAGCTGGAGAAAAGCACTTTTAAAGCAATTTTGCAAACTTAACCTCCCCCTACTAGCTTTTTGCTGCACCTAAAGAAGTTTTTAGTGTTCCATGTATCTACTGAGATATTAGAAAATGAATTTGATGTTATGGAAAAACTACAGAAAGCAGGAGCTCAAAGAGATGAGTCATAATGTCAAATTACGAACACTCATTCCTGCTTCTTAGTTGTTGCAATTGACTGCATCCTTTTTTTTTTTTTTTTAAATACAGCTCAATTAAAAAAAATCATGTCTACTATAAAATGTAGGATTTCTTGAACTGCCTTTTTTTGTTTACAATTCCTTGTGTGCATTCTGGAGATTTGTAGATGCAGAGAGTAATGTGGGCCCTCTGGGATGGACCTGATTCGGAGACTAATTACAAGCTTTCTAAGGGGTGGGTAGGAACCAGTAGGATCCCCTTTAATTCTGGTATTTAATTTGTCAATGATGGGTCTCCTACAAGAGAAGCCCTGCTTGGCTGGAATTTATAGATACAACCTCACCCTGAATGAAATGTATGGGTATGGTTTAGTGCTGTTGCCCTTTACAAGGTGATATAGGATGTACAGTAATTTATAGCTCTGTCTTGACAAAATAATTTGCACTAGTTTTAAGAATTGATAAATTGATTAGTTTCTCTGTTGTTGTTTGTCAGTATTGATGAATTGCAAACCAATTTTCAACAATCAGCAACTTTAAGCTTGAACCTATTTTTGTCTTTGAAGAATGAGCTGCCCACAAACAATTTGATCATTTGTTTGTACAGCTGCTCAGCTTCTCCTCTTTATTGATAAATCTGAAACAAAATAATGAGTTGTTTACTGTCTTCCATGTTTAATCATTAACACAGAAGTTCAGCAAAAAAAATGATCAGATTTCAGTTTTTGTCAGAGAAAGCCTTAAGCTAGTGCTGAAATGTTGAAGCTGACGTATTTTGTCAGTCAGGCTCGATTGTATCTGGTATGAAACATTCCTGAACTGTCTATGTTTCTCTTTAAAAATAACAGTGTGTTGATGATGGAAAATATTGATTACTGAGTTGTTAGTGTTTGATATTTTGTCCAGTGTAAAACCTGTACGGGTAGACAGTTTTCAGTGTTTCACATAAGGATCATTCCCTGGTTTCCTAATTTGTTGTACGTAAAAGTGAAACATATGAAATACATGTACAGGTTGTCCTCGGTTTACGGCCGAGATCCGTTCTAACGGCTTGGCCGTATACCGATTCAGCCGTATACCGGATC
>JARVLU010000179.1:17566256-17582858 GCA_031762415.1 Simpsonichthys santanae | reverse complement strand
CAAAACAAAACATGTCCAGAGGACCAGACTTAGCTTTTTTAGATTTTTCTACCTGGATTATTGAGCATGCATCAGGGTAACTCTTTGTTTAGTTTAAGACGCTCTTCTCAACTCCTGCCTTTCCTCCTGCAGACCTGACAGTTCTAAAAGTTTTAATAGGGAGATCTTGGACAGGCACCATGCACATGCTTATACACACACATGCATGTGCACGCACACACAAACTTCACAAACACAGATTCTTTTTACAGTCTGGACTTCTGCCAGGTCATCTGCCAAACCACATGGTCAACAAAACAACAAGAGCCTCCACAGACAGAACTCATTCAAACAAAGGCAGACGTGTTTAAATGTAAGCAGACAAGACCTAATTGCTGAATACGTATAAATCAAGGAGTACAAGAGAATCCGTCTTAAAATGTAATCAGCAGCCTATAAAATACATGATCCTTCTCCTGTAGTCCGGTCCAAGAGTCGATTTATGGTAGTATAAACAGCATTCTTCTTGATTATATGGACAGCACAGCTGTTACACGGCATCATCATCAACATTGTTCACTTTTCAAACATGTTCTTTACATGGATAAATCCCAGAAAATAGCATTAGTTTTGCTAACTAGTACTACACTATTTGGACAAGTAATGGTCAGTATAAACAGCAGTACAACACTTTCATGAAATAAAATTTAAGATTATCTTTGTTTTCTTCCCGTTAAAGAACGTGGTAGTGGAAGGTGTAGTTGGCCTTCAGGGTCACAAGGCACCATCTGACTATGGGAAGATTTTTTTTCTTGTTTCAACAAGCCTATTTTTTTTTTTTTTTTTTGTGAAAACCTTGACCGTCTGACATCCTTGGGGGGGCTAATGTTTGAGCACACAGGTTAAACAATTACATCGCACAAAAAATGTTTTTGTGCTGACCTGGCTGACGTTCAAACCTTTTTTGTACCCTCCTCAGTTGGCCAGGCCATGGCACATTCAGAAGTTTTTGTAGCTGGATGGAGAGCAGAATTGTCCCTCTCTGACTCACAAATTTATACAAAGTTAACAGCGAGCTTTAGCTAATGGAAAAGATGGGCAGTTTTGTGGACTAATATGGTCAAGAAGGCTTTTGAAGTGCCTCTTCCCTTCATGCTAGAATAGATGGTGAGTGTGAAACTAAGCAGCTGCTGTGGAGGACTCCAGTAGTCAATTTTGAAACATCAAGGATGTGTCAAAACAAATACACTATTCATGGCTGCGAATAAGAGGGAGCTGTGTGTACTTTATCCCACGTGTGGCCATTTGGCTGCAGGCAGCTTAGCTCTGCAGTGCACCATGTGTGTTTCATTCACTGCACAGTGTACTGTATATTTTAGTCCATCTGACATCCTTATGGGCTTATGACCTGTCCAAGGTGTCCCGCCTCTTGCTCAGTAACTGCTGGGGATAGGCACCAGCTACCCTGTGACTTGGAAAGTAAAAGCAGGGATGGATGGATGGATGGATGGATGGATAGATGGATAATTTTCTGTGGAATGCATTCAGCATTTTTTTTTTATAGTTTGTTGGACATTTTGCTTAGTTATTACAAACTTATTGGCTAAGATTTATGCTATTGTAGACTCACGTTTAGTGTTTTCGATGAAATTGTAATTTAATTTAATATTTAAATCAACTCGGCTAGACAGATTTATACATAGGTAAGTTATACATATTTGCTTCTGCTTGTCTGTTTATTTCTGTTTATTTTTCAAGCATGCTCTTTTTTTTTTTTACATATCTTATTTATCCAGGCTTTTTATAAAGTTACAAAACCTTAAGTCTGCACCACAGAGAGAATTCTCTGGTACCATAATTTGATTTTTAAAATACTGCCTGTGGATGGAAGAAACTCAGATGGGCCAGAACAGTGACTAAAATGAGACGGTGATTTCATCAGTGTGTGTTTAGGTACTGCACACCACATAAAGTACCTTTTTTTATATTTACCTAATAAGATGAGGTTAGAAAATATCCTCACTTTCTCCTGTGGAAGAAACATCTAGGTGTGGTCTGTTACTCCGGCTCCTGAATATAGACAACTGCAATTTTTGATTTCAAGACTAAATTTAGAGATGATGCATTCTGTCTGGGTGCAGACTTTGACTTATAGGAAATTTTTGTAGAAGGTTGAGTAAATGTGGTTTTATGCTCTGCAGATTTCCAGTCACCAAGAAAGGACATGCAGAAAATTCATGCAGCACAGCCTCTGTAGGGTCAAAGCAGAGGAGAGAAGGGCTGTAGCAGCAAGGTGCAGACATCCCAGCTTTGTTTGCCAGACAGTTGAGAAGTCTTAGGCGCTTGATTTTATTTTCCAATTCTTGCTTTTTCTGTATTTTGTGCAAGGGTTCTTCTCATATAAGATTGCTTATGAAAAGTTGAATTGATTTCTGTTAAAACTCAAAGCTAAAATCTCATTATTTTGCTTTTTTTTTTATTTTTCTTCAGTCTTAATCTTTTGCAAAAACTACAGCAAATATCACTTTTATGGTGTGAAAGTTGTAAGCACAACCAAATATTGTATGAATGTTCTGTTTGATTTCAAGCTGAAGAGAGGATGATGAAATGACAGTATCAGTAAAAGAGCTGTGATTTTGTTTTACAACAAACTATTGGAGTAGTGGAGATAAATGAGGTGATAAGGAGTCATCATCAGCTGTTATGAGGCTAATATTCCAATCTGTACCAAAGTCATACCAATGGCATGCTGTCAAGAAAGACATTTAATTCAATTTATCAAATGAAAATCTTTCTGTAGCTCTTAAGAACGGTCTTCTTCTTGAAGTGCTGTCAAGATTTATTGTCTTGGTCTGTTGCAAGTTTTGCTCCAGTCAAATCAGTTTCTGTTGAAATTGCAGACAAGTCCAACAACGATCCATATAAAGAGTTGTCCCAAGCATTTGCGAGTGTGTTTATATTAAATCAAGCAAGAATCTTTTTTTAATGATAAAAACTTGTGGAATGTGTTCAGCCCTCCTCTGCAATGTTGTTCATTTATGACAGCTGATGTATGTATTTTTGTCCAGCATATATGTACACAGGACAGATGGTGCCATAATCCAGCAAGGATTGCACACATTTTCTACATTACTGGTAAAATAGCAGCTGCTGAGGACCAAAAAAAGTCATGCCTGCAAAGACAGAAGGAAAGCATTATCAGTAAGATAAAAGCAATGGATGATTGAATTTGACCGGGTCCTCTGTATGTTTTAAATCTCACTTGTCTTTCAAAAATATTCCATCTGGTTTATAGTATAACCACTTTGGTGTTCACAAAAAATACAAGATTTAGCTCTTCTACCACACAGACCAGTCTTCTAAACAACAAGATGTTTCATCTCTCAGCTCTGTCATTGCAGGCACACCTCACTAATCATCATTACTAGTATAATATTTGGAGGAAAGCCAGTGCTGACCAAGAAAGAAAGGGAGATGAATATCTGTTTGCTAATCCAAGTAAATGATGGTCTTCATTTCAAACATCCCTGCTGAAATAGCAGGACTTAACTCTATACAGTTTAATTGAACCTTTTAATCCTCACTTTTCAATGGATTTTATTGTAAACTCCCTTAAAAAGGCATTAAATATTTAAGTCTTACACCAATCACCTGTATGTGTGCAGAATTTAGAGCTTTTCTTCATCCAAAACGGTATTTCTATTCAACTGCTGCAATTTTATGTTAAATAACAAAACACATTGTTGTGTTTGGTGGCAATTAAATGTTATGTCGTAAGCCGGCTGTATTTTCTGCCTGAAATGCCGTTGTATTGTTTTGGAAGCAGCCTCCCTCCAGGATTCATGTGGGATTAGACAGCTTTGTGGTTACTTTTGGAACTTCACTAAACAACAGTTTAAAATAAATACTCCCTTCATGTACTGTCCAGTTTTATGCTATAAACCCTTGTTCTTTTTCTTGTAGTTTTCAACACTTCCTGAACAAACTGCAAACATGTTTAGGTCATACAGTGTGTGCTAAAATAAACCCACTCTACGTATTTACTGCAGTAAATTTTATAGTTAAATTGAGTCTTTTTGCTGTCAGTATTGTTTATGAATGCCTGGTTTTAAAAAGACAACCCAAAGATGTGTTGACTTTAGTCTTTGTATTGAAAGCTCACTGTGTCCTCTCTTTGTGTCCTCAGTACTCTCTGACGGAGGCCAAACTCTGAGGTGGAGGAGGCTGTAAAGAGGCCCCAAGGGGAGCCTCCAATCCTCCCTACCTGACCAGTGATACACATCAGACTACCATGGCTCCTCGAAAACGTGGGGGAGGCGGCGGCCGTGGTGGTCTCTCCTTCATGTTCTGCTGTTTTAACAGCAGTGATCACCCTGAGATCACCTACAGGCTGCGGGAGGACTTTGCCCTGCAGAGTATGGAGCCATCACTGCCGATGCCAGGATATGATGAGTTGGACAACATGTTCTCTGAGCTGGTTGTAAGTTCTTTTGCGTTTCTTTTTATATTCAGCTTGTTTATTTAATAAAAACTACATGTCCAACTTATATAACACTTTCTAACAAGCAAAAACAAACAAAAAAATAAAAACAAAAGCACGTGAAGCACACAAAAATAGCATTTTAAGTGTTACATTTCAGAGGGAAAAATCCCACATCAACAAAAACGTTGTAAATAGATCTCGTTCTGAAGTGTTGTCTGTGTTTATCTAAAAGCTGTAGCTTCTTCTGCTCTGCTGCAAATGTCCATCATTGTCCAAAGACTAATAAAGCACACCAGTACCCACATCCTGGTACTGTGTGACATACAGTAAAAGTTAGAACGGTCTTAACAACAGCATAAATCACACAGTACAGCAAAAAAGGGAGAGCCTTATGGAGTTATTTGAAATACAAATATGTATAAAATTTTATCTAAATAAAAATGCTTGCAACAACAACAACAACAACAAAAAAAAAACATGGCACAAAAAGTATGAACACTTGTGTTTGATTGAATATTTATTTGTTGTAACAATGTTTCTTGACAATAAATGTTATGTTGGAAAGTTATGACGAAATTGTTAGGAAAATGAATTTGTAGGTTGAGCAACAGAACTGAGTTTGCGGGTTGCACCCATAAAAATAATTTGCCAAATCTTCTGTGAAAATACCAAACACCTTATTCTGCTGTTGATTTTTGTTGGTTTTATTTATTGGTTTGAATGATCAAAGTCTTAATAATCAAGACATACTGGCAATTTAGGAAGTTATTACTTTACCAACCAAATGAATCAGTAGTATGCGGAAGAGCCATACACAGCTACAACAGCCTGGCACCTCCTCCTCATGCTGCTCACCAGCATGGTCACATTGCTGTGGGATGGCATCCTATTCTTCATTCAGCATTTGTCACAAGTCATCCAGTGTGGTTGTGTTATTCCTTCTGGAAAGAACAGCAAGTGATCCCACAGGTATTCAATGGGGCTGAAGTCAGGACTGCATGCAGACCATTCCATCCAAAGTTCTGGAGGTAGTCTGATGAATCACCGCTCTGCGCGATTGTTGCAATCTTGGAGAATAAAGTTTGGTCCCAGGCAGTAGAGATAGAAGATTGTCCCTGATTGCTTACAAGTGCTGACAAGCCGGAGCCACTCAGGCACCTGCCTGTCAGTACCAGGGTACCAGAAACTCTGAACAAAAATCAATAGCAGAATAAACAGTTTGGAAACATGAAAATTTGGCAAGCTTTTTATGGGCACAGTCCCCATGTTCAACTCTGCTGCTCAACTTTTCCTAAAAACCTGTCACCATGTAAGGTGAAATGAACAGGGTTTCCAACAGTATGAGATTTATTGCCAAAAAGTATTGTTCTAACAAGTAACTGATCAACCAAACACAAATGTTCCCACTTTTTGTGATAGATTTTCATTTAGTTAAAGATCTTTACAGTAATTTACAAGACTTCTTGAAATATATTCTTACCTCATTGTTTCATTTTACAACAAATGTATTATAATTTTCTCCCAGTTCACATTTATATAGACTGAGTAACCGGGGCAGCCTGCCTTTCTTTTCATTTCATTGTCACTTGGAGTTTGTCATGTCCAACTCTCTCTTCTGGCCCTGTTTCCTCTCGTGATTGCCAGAGTAATGTAAGCATGAAATTTTGCCCATGAATAGGCCTCATTCAGAAGCTCTGTATGTCTGAGCTTCCACTATCTGCTAATTGCTTGTTTTTGTCCACCATTCTTTATGATGACATCATTACCTAAGTTTAGTGTGAAGACAGGGATTCTTTCTTTTACTCTGTTTGCTAAAAGAGAACAGCCACGTGCTTTTCTGTTCACACTGTTACCATCACTGTATGTGCATAATCTAAATTAATTTGTTGGAAACAAACACTTAAACCCAGTCACTTTAATGATAACTTGAACAATCAACGAGCTTTCATCTATACAACATGAACTTGTCCTTTTAACAACTCAGTTGTCTTCACTTAGAAAATAATTTAAAAAGCAACACAAAGATTTATTTCATTCTCCTTAAACATTCCTTTTTGTTTTCAAGTGCTAAACGGCTTTCTCGTGACTTTCAGCACATGAAACTAATTGAGCACAGTTATCTCCGAATTAAATTACACAATATTGTTCAAGCTCAGAATTGTCTCAGCTCAGTTACAGCTCTTGTTGATGCGTCTCAGTTTTCACAAACTGGCTCTGGTTTTCACTCCAACACTTCCCGACTGCAGCCTTTATGTACTGTGACGCATGTTGTTTCCAGATGTTCGTGACCACATGTTGAACACGCAAACTACGCCTTATCTATTCCATATTACTCACACGTCTAAAGCCTGGAAGCGATCTGATTCAATTCACAATTGTACTGAATGGAGGATGACATCAGTCAGTTTTCAGCACAAACTGATCTGCAGCTGCAAACAAAGCTCTAAAAGCCTTTGTTAGTGTTTGTGTTTGTTTTAGAGGAAAACAGAATTGATTTATGTGTCTATTTCTATATTTGCACCATGTTCATATGATATCCTTTGCAGCCCATTAATAAATTACACTCTACAATAATTGAGCACAAATTGTTAGCGTCTCCTTGCAGTTCTCAGTGTTGAATTTTAAAGCTTCTGCACCAACATTTCCTAACATCTTGTCTCCCCCCCACTTGACAGGATGAGCTTGACCTTACAGAGAAGCACAGAGAAGCCATGTTTGCCCTGCCTGCAGAGAAGAAATGGCAAATTTACTGCAGCAAGAAAAAGGTAAAAGGTTCACGTCTTGGTGTCAGCTTCACACTGCATCACTCTCAGTCTTTGAACTCTCAGTGCTGACAGACAATCTCCTGAATCATATCTACAAATATCTATTTGTGTTGTGCCTTTCCTCCCTCTTATTTATGGTTCCTGAATCTTTACAGCAAAAAGCCTTATATGTGTACTTTTCTCTGCTCAGAGGAAGATTGTCTGTAAAGAACAGAGAATTGATTAAAAACTAAAGATGAACACTACCTATTTCTTTTAAGTTTATGTAAAAAAAAAAAGGATAATTTGCCAAAACAGCAAAATCAGTTTTTAGTTTTCACCTAATAATCACATGTAATTGATATTTAACATTGGAACTAAAGGTGAATTTCCAAAAAGCACTTGGAGTTTACTTGGAGTGTCTGAGTTATTTTGGAAATCAAGTAAATACTGTACATGTTAGTGCGTAACAAATGTCTTTCAAAAAATGCAATGTTTGGCAGCCTGTCATACTTCTGTTATGCGATTTATTTTATTACAAGAAAAGAAAGTGGTTTAGAGCTTCTTATCAAAATAATCTGCATCAGTCTAGATATTGTGCTGTTCAACATTGGCTTTTAAGTATTAAGAGAGTAGATATTTCCCAAGATGCTTATTCACTTTGCAGCCAGAAGCAAGATGTGAAAGCAGACATCACTCATGTCTATGTGTACTTTAGCAAAGTTGTGATCCTTAGTAAAGTCATTTTTTTAATTATTTCTGTCAGGTAATGCCAAACTGCACATTATTTCAACAATGTTGTAGTAGAGTGAAGACCATTAAGTTCAGACCTATCATCCACTGATAAAAAGGCATATTGTGAAATATTTAAATATAACTAAATTATTCCCAAACTGTTAAGCAGCTGAATACCGTGAAAAGGACGAAACATTTTGGCTTCCAATCCACAGCAGTGTGCCTTCACTGTTCCCATGACCTTAGTGTACTAAATCTTTTTAAAATTGTGTGACTGGATACAGACTTCATTAGTTTGAGCATTTGATGTAGTGATTTTAATCCAATACAGGCTATTATTGATTTAAAATGTCACATTTTTTCTTTCTTTATAGGTACACAGTGTCCAAGTTATTTTGGAAATAAGCTTTTTGTTCGTAAAAGGCTACTGACAGAATGCAGTTAGCTGAATGGAGAGTTTTGTTACTCTGAACACAGCAAAACAGTGTCTCCTGTCTAGAGTTTGTATACACGTTATACGTTAATGCTAGTATCCTTGTTTGTAATCTAAATATATGAGAGTAGCATCAAATTGACTATACAGTTGCCAAGGTTAAAGTAGTTGATCACAATCCTCAAAATGTTAAACTGTTTCTTTAGGGGCTTTAAATCTGTTCCACATTTATTTACCATGTAATGTTTTTGTTCCCATGACTTTGCCCTATCAAAATATTAAACTATCAAAAATAAAAACTATTCAAGACATTATTACAGAGTGCAGTAGAATAAATACAGAGCACTTTCAATGTCTAAACACACGGCAGTATTAGTGTTAACTTCTGTTAATTTGATAAGTGTGCTATTTTCTTATATTACACATAAAAACTCCTTAACTTTTCAATCAAGGTGTTCCTCTATGGCTTTCTTGGACCGCCTTACTCAACTGGTTAAATAAGCTACATGATGATTAAGTCACTGAAGTGAATGTTACACAGGGTTAATCATAACAAATATTTTAAATGAAACAAGACTAAAACTAAATATTGTGCGCTTTATTGATTAAGTCACTCATAAATCAAGATTTTCCAGAAATCTGAATACATTTTAAAGTTGTAGTGTCTCTAGCTAGACAGAAGTTTGACTTTAAAATTTCTCCCTTTCTAGAAGTCTGGTTTTATTTTTAGAACTACTTACCTGAAACAAAAACAGAAAACTCAACTTATATACTTAAAACAAAGTATTGATTTAGTCAATATATCATTTAAGTTATTAAACCTGTCCTTTCAAAGAGTTCTTGTAGCCCTAACATCCTCTTCTGCTCTAGAAGAGTGTCATGTTTCATTAAGCCCTTCCTTCCTGATGAAAGGCATCTCAGCTGTTCCTGCTTTCTCTGTATGAATCCACCCTCGGCGTGCAGGAAAACATGAACGCCTGTTGTAGTTTAGATGAATGGAGGTCGAGCTCCACTGAATGTGCCCTCACTTTTATGCAGCACTGTGCTTGAAAGCCTTAGTATGTAGGATATCCTGTCCGGACTAATATGCAGACTGGTCATGCAGATTTACTAATCTTTTCCTACATCTGGTACCAGACTGTAGACTGGGGAGTTCTGGGATTTCTCATGAAAGATGGAGTTTACCAGTGCCTGAGAAATGAGTCCTACAGAAAGATGTACACCTCTGTTCAGGAATGCTACATGTTTTAATAGTCTTTATTTGTACAACTTATTACAAGTATCAGCCTGTTTTTTTTTAAATCCATTAGTTTTTATGTTTGGCATTTAATTCTCATTTTACCATTTTGTTACCAAACTCAGATGCTGTATTGAAACAAAAGTGTCTCCCAGCAACAAAATGAAAAATTATTCCTTTAAATAGTTTTCTGTCAGCCAGTTAAGTGTATTTATATTGACAGATAATCTCTATAGAAACGTTGATACTGCAGAATGAAAAATTGATAAAAGGCTTGAGAAGCTACATCGCAAGTATGTTTGTCTCTAAATATTTTACTTTTTGGATGAGCTTTAACTATAGATCTTTTTTTCCCTAACGTTGACATTAAACTACACCCACCATCTAGTTCAACAAAGCAAAAAGTGGCTAATCAAAGATAATCATTTATCCTGCGCCTCCTCTGTTATTTTTAAAGAAACTTGCCTGTATTTTTTAGTTTGGATCATACAGGGATTGTTTTGCTGTTACAGTGGAGGAGGACTTGGATGAATCTTAGCTGTAAGAGCAGCATCGACCTGCAGAATGGGAGGAGGGAGAAAAGTCAGAAAAGTATTGCTGACTCTGCATTAAGCTCTGGCTCTAATCCAAACAGATACAAACTCACTATCTGAGCTGAGCTCAGACGTGCTGTAGCTTTTTCTTTGTGTGTGTTTTGGGGGGGTCAAGCGAGGTACATGATTGTCCAAAGCAAACAGGAAGGCTTCGCTTCCACAGGTGCAGCTTTTTTATGATAGCAGTGGGTGGGGGTTGTAGGGGTGACAGGGGAACTTCTGACACATTCAAAACCCACAAGCTATGAGTGTGCTCCTCTCTCACCAGTAATGTCTTGGCTTTAGAAGCGAACCCAGATGTGGAAGAGATAAGTACATCAAAGCTGTAACTGTTTGGTTTGGCCAGACACCTGAGCTGATGAAATCATTCTGCAGAGACTCAGTCTTCCTCCTGCCTTTTGTCGGCACTCCTCTAGGTTACGTCACCTGCCAAGAGGAAGATTCACTAATCCAACTATTAGCAGATATTTTCTTTCTAGGGTTTAAAGTTTTAACAAAAGTGTAGGTCCAGGAAAGTCTCAACTGTGACCTCAGTTCTATTCCAAGCAGACCTTCCTACTGAAAACAGAAACAGATTTCTTTTTCCCAGAGTCTCTCTGATTTTGTTTTACTAAAAGTGAAAAGAAAAAAATTGCCCTTTGTGTGTCCTCACAGCTTTCCTGTCATCTTTACCCAAAATAAATAGTCATAAAGGTGAGGACTGAAGATGTCTGAAGTATAAGATCAACTCAAAGGAAAGTGGTTCCACCTCAGTGTCTGATCCTCTAACGGATGGGACTTTTTCCAGCACCCTCCTGGTCAAGCTGGCGCTGGTGATGAATGGAACAGCAGGATTGTCCGTGCAAATCAGCCAAGGCCCACAGCTTCTCCCAGTTCAGCCAAGTCTCTGCAGTCTGCTTCAATATGTGTCGCTCAATTAGTTTCTGGTGCTCACAATTCGCTTGTGCTTAATTAAGCAAGACTTAAACTGGGAGGCAGGAGACATTTTATGTACCGGCCAAGTTCTTGTAAAGTAAACACGCCTGTGAGGAGATTAATCTGGCCATAAGTCAGGCTGTGTCCTTAATCCACAGTTTTAATAATCATTTGTTAATCTAGATTTTCTCAGGCAGCTGTGCTCTCTTTTTTTTTTTTTTTGGCACTTTTGCCTCCTACTGAAGCACTGAAAGATAAAATAGGTTGAATATCTGTGTTGCCCTAGTTTGAGCTCTCGCTCCATTTGTAGCTATTTCTGTCTGTTCCCTTAGCAGTCTATTTCTTGCAAGTGTCTTTCAAAGCCTATTGATCTGACAAATGATGGGAGGTAGGAAAGAGGAGGCGAGCTCTACTACTGCTGTGATGAACTCAAACAAGTGATATGAACCAGATACTATTTAACATTTTTGTGCCTTTTTGACTACCAGTACATGTTTGTGTCATATCTCTTAATTTGAATTAAATCCAGTTGATATTTATACTCTGAATATGACCACTTTACTTTTTATGTTGATTTACGTTTCTTGAAAAAAAATTCAGCACTCATCTATTTATTTTACACGGTGTCGTTGTTTTTTTCAGGAACAAGAAGAAAACAAAGGTGCAACAAGTTGGCCAGAATATTATATTGATCAGCTCAATTTGATGGCAGCTGTAAGTTCCTTCTTGGTTACAAAATTGTCCTTTAGGAAGTAACGTGTTTGTAGTATCCTAATGAGAGAATACTACATTAGTGTTGTGCAAACCATACTGTATTTTGTATTTGACCTGCAGTGTTGTGGGACACTAATGGAGTTGTTTCATTTAGTGTAAAAATCTCAGAACACAAAGACGAACTTAATGGTGGTGTTAATGCTTCACTGAACAGAGAAAGACTCTTCTCGCTCTGGAGAAAGAGGAGGAGGAGGAGAGAAACAAAATTATAGAGAGCTTGAAGACGGCTCTGAGGACTCAGCCGATGAGGTGGGCAAATTTTTGCAACATTGCAGTCTGTCAGTCTTTATTCTTTATTTCTCTTGTCAGCTTTCATTTGATCTCCTTTTATTTAACCTCCTCTCACCTCATCTCTCTGTGTGTTCAGCTCCTCACAACAGTATGAAATTGAGTCCTTTAACACTAACACCAATAAAGGTCACTAGTTAAAGGTTTTCCTTGATACGAGTTTTATCACTTCCTACTAATGATTAAATTAAACAGTTCAAAAGAGAAGTGCTGCTGTAGACACACAAACACATTCATTGTTGTTTTCTTGTTGTCTCAGAGAAAACAAGTTGTACTAAGAGGAAGTTAATTCTGAGCTCTATTTCCTGACTTTTTTTGCAGGTTTGTAACTCGCTTTATAGATCTGGATGGCCTGACGTGTATCCTGAACTTCCTGAAGAGTATGGACTACGACACCACAGAGTCGCAGATCCACACGTCTCTGATAGGCTGCATCAAAGCTCTGATGAACAATTCGCAGGGCCGCGCCCACGTCTTGGCTCACTCCGAGAGCATCAATATCATCGCTCAGAGCCTGGCCACTGAGAACATTAAGACTAAGGTGGCAGTGTTAGAAATAATGGGGGCTGTATGTCTGGTGCCTGGTGGGCACAAAAAGATCCTGCAGGCCATGTTGCACTATCAGCGTTATGCCTGTGAGCGAACACGCTTCCAGGTGGGTGACAGGAAGTGCCATATGAGCATATACACTATAACACTGCTTTATAATACACCTTGAGGAAATTTGTTCTGAATTCTTTACTGTTCCAGTATCTGCCCATTTCATTTCAAAATACAAACCTATGCATGATCTATATTTTTTAAAAGACGAAGATAATAAAATAACAAGAATAAAAATGCTGATGATATTGCACAGTTTTCTGCTAGAGTACAGTAAAGCACACAGTTATTTGTTTGGACTAATTTGCAATCTTTCATAAAGATACTGAACACTCGCAATGGTTTGTCTTTCCCCAGACACTTATAAATGATCTGGACCGGAGTACGGGACGATACCGAGACGAGGTCAGCCTGAAAACAGCCATCATGTCTTTTATTAATGCTGTGCTGAGTCAAGGAGCTGGAGAGGTGAGTTATACAGCAATCACACTTTCTTTTATACAAGGACATTGTCAATTACACAGACTCATTCAACTGAATCTGTATCAGCATTTTTAATATTTTCTTTCCTGCTGTTACTTTTCCAAATCAGACCAGCCTGGAATTCCGTATCCACCTCCGATATGAGTTTCTTATGCTAGGGATCCAACCTGTGATCGATAAGCTACGTTCACATGAAAACTCCACGTTAGACAGGTACGATGTAACCCAAGTTGTTATCTGGAAGAACTGAATGAATTTGGCATATACAGTATACAGTATGTTGCAGCTCTAGAGTGATACAAAGTTTCCTCCTGAATAAGTTTCCCTAAGTCCTTTTTTTTTAAAGACAAATTTCTTATTTAAGATTTTAATCCAGAAAACATTTATGAATTACGTAAGTTAAGTCTTTATCTCATTTATATCAGTGAAACTGGACAATTTTTTTTTATTTATTACAAGCTTGAATGCTTCACAACATCAAAATGTCACCTTACCTCAGTCATGTTGTGTCACTTTCTTAGACATTTAGACTACTTTGAGATGCTGCGCAACGAGGATGAGCTGGCTTTATCCAAACGATTTGAGTCGGTAAGAAAGAGAACAACTTCCTCTACACCGTCTACCAAAAGTTAGATATTTTAGCAGCTACTGATTAAGCCTAACTATTCTTTGTTTTATTTAGGTACATATAGACACCAAAAGTGCCACACAAGTTTTTGACCTCATTCGCAAGAAGATGAACCACACGGATGCACACCCGCACTTTATGTCTGTGCTGCATCACTGTCTGCTCATGCCACGTGAGTTTTTAGTTAAATCTGAGATTAAGAAATATTTTTAAAATACCCCTTTTTGCATTAAAATTTAATTAAAAGAATTAAATAGAATGAGGCTACAAACAGCAGCCCAAGAGCAACATTATTACTCCTACAAAAAAGTATTTAGTTTCTTGCCAACAAGATAAGAATGTTGACTTTGCCCAGATTAGGTAGTCCAGATATTAGATAAGCACATTCCCAGCCAAACCTAACACTTAACTCATTCAGACTGAAACATTTAATGTGTTATATGTAAAGAAGTGCACAAGTTTGATTTCACTAAATTATGTGGAAGTTCAGGAGCCTGACTGAAGTATTCACTTTTCTTCTTAGTAACTTACCAAGTTACTTTCCTATAAAATCTAGAATAAACTACCAATGAGGAGTTTGTTGCAACAATACTGAAACAGGATGAATCAAAACACAAGTAGATCATTGTTTACCATTTAAATTATAGTTGTAAAGAAAAATAATGGGGTGCACCCCAACAGTAGTGGTTTGATTTTGGTTTTAAAAATTAATACTGGTTTGTCATCACAATGAAACAAACTTTAAGAAGTAATTTATTAAGTTTTAAGAATACATCACTAAAGCAGTAAAAGAAGGCACAAATCTGAAACCTGTATCTCCTCATGTATTTTTTGTTTGTTTGTTTTTCAGACAAGAGAAGCGGCAACACGGTACAGTACTGGCTGCTGTTGGACCGTATCGTCCAGCAAATAGTCTTGCAGAATGACAAAGGTCATGACCCAGACGCCGCTCCTCTAGAGAACTTTAACGTGAAGAACGTCGTCAGGATGTGAGTGCTCCAATATCCAATAAGCACACAGACACACAAACGAGGACATGGAAGAAATTACATGACTGCGCGAGAGAGGAATGTGCAGCAGTGTTGCAGCGTTGGCTCAAAATGGCTTCTCAATAAAATTCATTAAAAACAACTGGTTCTTAAAGAGGCCGTGATTAATTGTGTATCATTCTCTACAGGCTGGTCAACGAAAACGAGGTCAAACAGTGGAAAGAGCAGGCAGAGAAAATGAGGAAAGGTGTGAATGATAAGAGTTGGCTCATCTAAAAGATTAAAAAAACATATTTGTTAAAGATGATACAAATGTGCTGTTTTAATTTTTCCACCACAGAGCACCATGAGCTTCAGCAAAAGTTTGAGAAGAAGGAACGTGAATGTGATGCCAAGACGCAGGAGAAAGAGGATATGATGCAGACACTCAACAAGATGAAAGAAAAGCTGGAAAAGGAAACAAACGAGCACAAAAACGTCAAACAGCAAGTGGCTGAACTCACCGCACGGCTGCATGAACTCAGCACCGTATGTTGTCCCTTCAGTGTCTAACGGTATAATTAGATTAAAATAAAAAGTGTTTTGTTTATATGAATTGATATTTTATTTAGTATCTAACTGCTGTTGGAGGATGTAAAGCATCTTAATGCGTTTGTGTGTCAAGTGTCATGAATGAAACTTGAGATCATGGCTCCATCCTGAACCTCCTTGGTGTTTGTGAACTCTCCCTGCAGAGGCAGGCAGCAGCTGTTGTTCCCGGAGGTCCTCCTCTTGCACCCGGCCCCCCCGGCGGCCCTGTCCCACCTCCACCGGTGCCAGGTTTTGGAGGCATGAGCTCTCCTCCTGCGCCCCCTCCTCCTGGTGGTATGATGCCTCCTCCACCTCCCCCGCCCCCTCCACCAGGTGGTCCCCCACCTCCTCCGGGACGCGCACCTGTCGGAGACATCCCTCCACCGCCAGGGGCGCCCCTGGGATCATCTCTGAAGAAGAAGAACATTCCTCAGCCAACCAATCCACTCAAGTCTTTCAACTGGTCCAAGTTAGCTGAGGTGAGAAATGTTCAGGTTAAAAAAAATTCTAGTCCAGTAGTCCCTCGATACTTTGTGGTTCGACATTCACGGACTCACTCTTTTGCGGGTTTTCAACATAAGATTGTACACGAGACACGATTGTCAACTTTAATATGTTTTCACATGATTGGGATGGTATGGGATAAAAGGTTGAAACGAGTGGGAACCAACTAATACGACAAAAACAAAACAAAAAATTACTTCAGACAGGCACCAGCAGCTGTTTTTTTTTTTTTTGTAGTTTTCTTTCAGTAAGCCTGCACTGTAACAAGTCAAAGAACTACACAGCCCAGAAGCCAACAGTGATTCTGGCTGCTGCTTTCTGCCAAAATTCAGAGAACAGCAATGGAGGGAACAAACACTAGCTGAGAAACCGATGTGGTAAAAATAGTTTTGCAACGCAAATTCAGAAGTAACAATCTATCTGTTAAGCTCACAGAACTGAAATAATCCTGAAACTGAACTCATCCTTCAAGTTGTAGTATCTTCACTGATGAGTACCTATATAAACTTTTGCACTACTGTACCGTACATATGCGTGTTGTTAAAATTACGTACAAACCGGATTCCAAATAAGTTGGGACACTAAACAAATTGTGAATAAAAACTGAATGCAATGATGTGGAGGTGCCAACATCTAATATTTTATTC
>JARVLU010000179.1:17538223-17565943 GCA_031762415.1 Simpsonichthys santanae | reverse complement strand
GGCACCTCCACATCATTGCATTCAGTTTTTATTCACAATTTGTTTAGTGTCCCAACTTTTTTGGAATCCGGTTTGTAGGTTTAAGAGTTTAGAACATTGCAAATGTGTGCATCTATCCTGAAGGTGTCTGGAACAAAACCCCTGTGATAATCAGGGACTACTGTATTCATGTTTTTTGTTTGTTTGCTTGTTTTTAAATGGGAACTATATATTCTCCCCGGCAAAGAACAAGCTTGAAGGCACCGTTTGGATGGATGTGGACGATACCAGAGTTTTTAAAGTCCTGGATCTGGTGGACATCGAAAGGACTTTCTCAGCTTATCAGAGACAACAGGTACCAAGGATTATTCTGTTCATGTGTCTCACTCAACAAACAATGTCACCTGTAGTCATACAGCCAAGTGTTTGATTGGCTCCGGTGTTTAGCTTGCTTCAATTTTTAAAGCTGCACTAAACTGAGGTCAGAATTACTCAATTTTCCACAGTTTGGCTATTTCTGTTTCTTAAATGCTTTTGAGGAATGGTAAAATCATAAATTAGTTTTTTTTTTTTTTTTTTTACACTAGCTGTGCTACTTTTGTTTTTGATCATTCATCTACGTGTGATTTGAAAATGCATGAGAAAACTGTTTGCAATCAGCTACTGTGTTTTGTTAGTTACTAGATGTCCCTGCACGAACATGAACTGAGGCATGTTGAATACATAACAATCAATCCTATTAGGAAAAAGGCTGAGAATAATTTCTATGTTTGTGTTTTAAAAAGTGATTCACAGCCTTTTCAAATATCTGTGATACAACACAGAGATACTCTATGTTATGGACACAGCATGTGACAACAAGCACATATTGATTAACTGAACACCTGATCTGTCTCACTGCCGCTCACTGATTCATAGTGACTGAATGAGCTCTGATTCATTTGCTGTTTGTTCGTATGGGCTGCAATCACGTAACTGCTTTACTTATTCTAATGAATGCTTCCATCTTCCCTGCTTCTCGCTGCATTTTAGGACTTCTCAATGATCAATAACAGCAAACAGGTGAGTTCATTTACAGTGTGGCAAAAATAATGTCGTTTTGGTGTTAAAAAGGACTGTTTTTTATGTTTCACTGTGTGCTTCTTTCTTGTGTTCACCATCATGCTTTAAGATGTGTGCTTTGTGACGACTTCAAGGCTTTCTACTTCCTGCAACTTGTCATTATTTGTTACTGTGAATTATAAAAAATTTTTTTTCTGTTTTTGCAAAAAAAAAAAAAAAAAAAAAAAAAAAGAAGAAAAAAAAGCCCTGATGTAAAATTGTAACTCCTAACAGAAAGAGGCAGAAGACGACACATTGAACTCCAGAAAAGTCAAGGAGCTGTCAGTCATTGATGGTCGCCGAGCTCAAAACTGCAACATCCTCCTCTCTCGGTACGTTCAACAATAATCTTGTGCAAAACTGAAACAGCACAACTTGTGATGTGTTTGATCTGACGTAATGCAAACTGCAGATTGAAGCTTTCAAACGAGGAGATCAAGAGAGCCATTCTAACGATGGACGAACACGAGGACCTTCCCAAAGACATGCTGGAGCAGGTACAGCACCTGAACATAACTAGATGTAGCGTGTGAGGTTGGCTTTGTTAAATTAACGCCTGCTGCAGTTTGTAAAGGAAAAACAGGCAAACTTGATGTGTAAATAGCCTCTTTTTGCTCCTTCAGCTGCTGAAGTTTGTTCCAGAGAAGAGCGATGTGGATCTCCTGGAGGAGCACAAACACGAGCTCGATCGAATGGCCAGACCTGACCGCTTCCTTTACGAGATGAGCAGGTAGGTCACTCTTCTGAGTTCTGCACCTACCGTTCACTCTGCGCCGTCAGCTGCAGGTCAGCGCAGCTCAAATGTGCTGACAAAAAATAGTCTTTGTTTCAGAGAGAGCTGATAAATGTTGTGACACATGGCTTTCTACTTAGCAGAGAACAATAGCCATTTGATGGAATCCTGACTTCTAAATTAGGCTGGAGAATAAATAGAAGCAATAAGTTAAAAATATATTTGTTTTGTAAATGTTTTTTTTTTTTTTTTTTTCAGATTAAAAAAAAACTGCAGATCTGTTATAAGTAGGCCACAAAAAACAGTACAGTAATAATAATAATATTAATACATTTTATTTGTAGGCACCTTTCTTGGCACTCAAGGTCACCTTACATAGTTGAGCATAAAAACAGACATAATATTATATACACACAGTAAAAACATATACAAAATAGAATTTAAATAAGACAGTGTAGTTGCAATCACAGTGCGTAAGATACTTTAAACAGATGTTTTGAGCTTGACGTTGAAATGTGGCAACGAGTCTGTGTTGAAAATATCAGGTGGGTGTGAGTTCCAGAGCAGCTGAATGATCTGCTCCCCATAGTAACAAGACACGCAAGGGGAGCAATGAGCTGAATAGAAGAGGATCTGAGGGTACAAGTGGGTTTAGCAACGTGAACAAGGTCCGAAAGGTATGGAGGAGCGAGGTGATGGACAGCTTTGAAGGTGAGGAGTATTTTGTAGTTGATGTGATATGGAATGGGAAGCCAGCGAAGCTGTTGTAAAACAGGTGTGATGTGATGGATTGAGAGGGTCCATGTGATGATACAGGCAGCTGAATTTTGGACCAGTTGTAATTTATGGAGGGTTTTTTGTGGTAGGCCAAAAAGAAGAGAATTACAATAAATGAGAGGTGATCAGACTAACAGATTATAAGACGCTAATGTCTGTGGTTTCATGTTTCTTATAAACTTTGCCAAAAATAAGCTTTATTTTATTTCAGAATAAACCACTATCAGCAAAGACTGCAGTCGTTATACTTCAAAAAGAAGTTTGCAGAGAGAATCGCTGAGATCAAACCCAAAATTGAAGGTACGATATGCATTTTTCACACCGTTATTGATTTAGAACAATGTGATATTTACAACACCAAACAACTGTGTATTTATAAAACAACAACTTTGACTTTATTTTGTTTTAGCTTTGACCAAGGCGTCCAAGGAGATGTTACACAGTAGAAACCTGAAGCAGCTGTTGGAGGTGGTGCTGGCTTTTGGAAACTACATGAACAAAGGTCAGAGGGGCAACGCTTATGGCTTCAAGGTGTCTTCACTCAACAAGATCGCTGATACCAAATCCAGTATCGACAAGTAAGAGTCTGAGCCCTAACATCCAAACTGAAGGAACTGTGTAGATTTATAAATGGCACCTAGAATTGTGAATTATTCTGCTGAAGCTCCATGTGTTTCTTTTTGTCTGAGCTTTTGTAATAACCGCAGCATAGTGCCTGGTTGACACGTTCTCATCTCACTGTGATTACAAAAACTCAGAAACATCACTCTGCTGCACTACCTGATCACCATCCTGGAGAAGAAATATCCCAAAGTCCTGACATTCCAGAACGACCTGCAGAGCATCTCGGAGGCAGCCAAAGTCAAGTAGGTGACGCTTGGAGGAGTTTTTTCCCCATTACAGAGAAAACTGGAGGACACAAAGGCGTGTGCACTCAATAAAAATATAAAATCTGACAGAGTTGATCCCGTCCACATATTAAATCTTTTTTATTTTGTTTCTGAATCATGTTTACCTCTTCATGTTCTAATTGCTCGTAAATTTTTGAGAAGTGACGTCGGTTTTGGCTGAACCGTTACTTTTGTCACAAGTTCAAAGAGTAGAGCTGATTTTATCTTTCTGGAGGATACAGTTGGGAATCTCTGCCATCTGCTGTTAATTTCCTTGTTGTATTTTTAAAGACAGTCCTTTCATTTTGTAGACAATAAAGAACTTTCCCTCTTTCAATGCAGCATGACGGAGCTGGAAAAAGATATCGGAAACCTACGCAGTGGCTTAAAAAGTGTTGAGAGCGTGAGTCATAAAGATTTATTTGGCAATTCATGTTTGGGGTTTTTTTTTTGGTACCGTTTTAAATTGCATGTCCCTACATCGCATTTTTCAAATGTCTTTTGTGCATTTCTGCTTCTAGGAGTTGGAATACCAGAAGAAACGACCACAAGATCTTGGTGACAAGTTTGTATCTGTAGTGAGCCAGTTCATCACGGTGGCCAGCTTCAGCTTCTCCGATGTGGAGGACTCTTTGACAGAAGCCAAAGAACTGGTGAGTCTGGTGAATGGAGCTGCGGCGTTTCAGCAGAAATCTATCAGATCAGACAGGACTGCATCGCTGTCACTCAAACACCCGGGAGCTGAGCGTTTCCTCTCCTCGCAGCTGCTTCCACATGTCCCGTTGACCCCGTCTGTATGGAAAACAGCAGGGGGTGGAACCTTTCAGCTTCCTGCTGCAGCATCACTCACACTTAGCTGGTCAGCCTGCTTGCTGCCATGTAGAGTGCATGTGGAAGAGTGAAGGCGGCACAAACATGAGTACGGTTTCACACAGCGTGTGCCTCGTGATTTAAGAGCAGCTGATTACACCTGCCAGCTGTGGAAACATGTCATTTGTAGATGAATTTTCTCAAAATAAATGTAGCACAAATGCAGAAGCATCATTAAAGAACAATAAGAAACATGCAAATTTTCAAATGTTCACGTCGATTAAGAGCTTATATCCTAATACTGGTTTTCTGTTTGTCTTCCTGCAAGGCCAAAGCTGAGCCTTTTTGAGCATCATGTAACAACCATTAGAGTTTGTTAATCATTTACACACGGTTGTACAGTAGCCCTCTGTTCTAATCGCTGGGAACGAGAGCTCAGTGCTTTTGTTTTGTTAACGTGCATAAAAACAAGTATCAGGATGCAAATAAAACCAGGGACGTCTCAAAAATACCTTTTTTAATTTTTGAAATAAAACTTTAAACGGGACATAACTAAACTGACTTCTTTAAGCTCATCTGATGGATTGTGTCACAGAGCTGCTGTAAAAACATTTTTGAAACATGGTCTCAGCACAACCTCACATCTGGATGTCCCTATTTTTAACTGACTCTGCAAAACACTCAACAAACACGTTGGGTTAATTTGGGCCCTGGCTCCAGTCTCAGACCTCTGCTCTAATCAGTAGCTGGTCATATCTGGGTTAACTTGGGCTTCAAAGCCACAACGGCTGCTGCCATTTCAAAGAGCTGAATCCTAATGAGCCTCCTGTAAAACAGTAAGACGACAGAGAGACGTGTCTGCAGAGTCCTGCTGTAAATTTAACCCCATGTGCGCTTCTTTATGTGTTCCTCTTCCCTTTGCTCCCACAGTTCCTCAGGGCGGTGAAGCACTTTGGGGAGGACACAGGCAAGATGCAGCCGGATGAGTTCTTTGGCATCTTCGACCAGTTCCTGCAGTCGTTCTCGGAGGCTCAGCAGGAAAACGAGAACATCAGAAAACGCAAGGAGGAGGAGGAAAGAAGGGCCAAAATGGAAGCTCAGGTGTGTGGATTACTGAGCTCAAACTGTACACAAGCGATAGTTTCTTTAAACAAGACAGCAGACTTATACTTTTCATCTTTTAGTTATAAAAAACATCTATCCAGAAAGCTGCTACTAAAGTAGCAACTAGCTTGGCTGGAAACACTGAAATCGTCTCATCGGCTCTGTTCAAACATTGCACCTAAGAACCAACACCTCTAAACAAATCAGGGGTTTTGAAAGTCCAACAGTGGACTTTTGTTTAGTTAAGCCAGTAGAATTATGACTACACCATTTAATTCCATAAACATGTAGTGAGATGATTTCTTTTTCTGATTGACCGCAAAAAAAAATGAAGTTCTTCTGAAAATGTTGTAATGTTTCCATACCTTCATATTCCAGAGGGACTCCTTCATGAAAGTCCCATGTGTTGTGTGTTACAGCTGAAAGAACAGAGGGAGAAGGAGCGGAAGGCCCGGAAAGCAAAAGCAAACGGTGAGGACGACGGGGGTGAGTTTGATGACCTGGTGTCTGCGCTGCGATCAGGTGAGGTCTTCGACAAGGACTTGTCCAAGATGAAGCGTAATCGCAAGCGGCTCAACAACCAGAACTCGGACTCGGGCAGGGAGCGACCGCTCACAAAGCTCAACTTCTAGACGTCGTCCATCGTTCCTGCCCGCTCCTTTCCCTCTGCACGGGTTTGTCTTCAGGTCGAACTGACCCGCACATTCCTCTGCACCCTCATCCTCTACCACCCAGCTCGGCTTGAACCAACCATGACCTTGCTGCAGAGCCTCAAACACTAAACGCTTTAGACTCTATCCTCTTAGTTGTTGATGTGAGACAGAGCAGAAGCCAAAAGTTGATCAAGTTTCACCAAATCCCCTCAGATGGTTCAGGTGAGGCTGCCATGCTGGAAAAAAAGAGCGTCCCTCCAGGCGTGGGATTCGCTCATGATTGTTGAACAGGTTTTGTACATTAGAATCTATGCACAAAGTGAAATGTGCAACTTCTAGACTCCTTCAGATCTGGATGCTTAATCCTTTTAGGACCATTAAAATAAATCGAGGGGCCATTTGTACAGACTGATTCCACAGATGGAAAGCTGCTCTAAAGACTTACTCTGCTGCAGCCAGAAACATCTCAGAACTGAGACTCTGCCATGTTAGATTTGATTTCAACTGCATCACTTTTTTTTCTGTTCTTTGTTAACGAACAGCATTTCTTATATGTATGTTTCATCTGAACATTTTGTTTTCTAAGAGCTGGCCTTGACTTTGTTGATTTTTAATAGTTGGGTGGGTGCTCTCACAGGCCTGGGTCTAACCTGCAGCCTCTGTGAACGCTCGCGTCACAGACGACGTTCATTCAAATGTGCACATAGAAATGTAGAATTATTACGGTAGATGCAATTAAAATAACTCTGCTCTTGCAATACGATGTCACGCCCGTCCCTGACGAGAGCGCCCTCCTTTATTGTATTCATCTGAACAGATTATGTTTTCTGCACACTGGCTGGATTCACGCAGCGTTCAGAAAAATCTGGGCTAAAGTTGCGTCTGATTTGTCCCCTCAGCTGTGAATCCATCCAGTGTCGCACACCCCCCACTGAACTTTTATAATTTAAATACTGCCTTCCATTGTACAATGATCTATTAATAATAAATGGGAGGAAACATGGTTGTTTTTTCATTTACACTAAAACTACATTTATTGCATCTTAAATGTTTAAATTACCACAAGTACTCACAGAGACAAATATTTTGTTTTCATGTTAACCAGTCTTATGGCATCCTCTAGTGGTCAATAACTTTTATCAAAAATTTATTTAAGTTTGAACAAATTAAATGTCCACAGAATAACCAGATTTTCTCTTTTACAAATAGCAATGAACATAAACTTTATTTCATTATCATAAAGATGCTACAAATCAAGAATTTTGTTCTTTTTTCTGCTGCAAGTTGTTAGACATTTTTTATTGTCTTTCCCAGCAGGATTTAAATGTAACATACTTTTTGTTATTCAATTTATTTAGACTTAATTGTGATTTTATAAAACTGTAAAAAGAAAAACTCACAGAAAATGAGCCCAGTTCTACGTAAACATGTGAGTTTGTTTTATTTAATGCTACAACAAAAGCACTTCTTACCTTTTTAATATTTAAAAAGTGAGTCTTAAATAAAGACCAGTTAGTTTAAAGGTGCTCACTTCAGCAGAAAGCCGTGCTTCAGTTCGTCTTCTGGTTCCTGCACGAAGCGTGAAACTCCAGTATAAAAAGCTCTGCCCGCCACTTCCACCACGACGGCCTTGAAGTCTCCACACACGGTCTCCTGGAGGGTAACGTTAAAAATAAGTGTGTGAGTTCACCTCTGACCGCTACAGAAGAAGCTTTGTGGGGACAACTCAGTGAACACAGAAAATCTGTCTTCAGGTCAAAGCTTTTCATACAAACCACTCGTTTCAAAGTAAACAGAATATTTATTAAAAATGTATTTTACATTGACGTTTTTGTCAAACTGAATTTAGTTGGACATGATTTGAAGTGATTCAACTTACAGAAAGTGACGGCTGAAAGATAAAAATCAGTTTTGCACTGAATTTTTCTTTGTTCCTTATCAAAAGCAGGGATTATCTTATTTTTGTGTATCTAATGGCAGCTAGTGTGACTTTTATCTCAAAGTGACCGTTGACCTTTAGTTGATGACACAGCCGAACTTTCAGCTGCTCTTCTTGAGCAAACAAAGGGGCGTGGCCACAAGAGTAGCTCGATTTGTGTCAAACATCTGATTGGCTAAGAGCAGTGGACCAAAAACAAACTCTTAAACTTTTTTTTTTTTTTTTACAGTCCTGTCAGCATTAATGTGTTTAAACTCATGCATCGTCTTTATTTCTTATTTTCTGATAAAACTGATGTTTTGGTTGCAATGCTGATCTGCGTCGGGTTTAATATTTAGTATTTATTTTCTGTTTGAAGTGCTGATTGGCTTTTTTGCGTGTTTTTGGAATGTGATTCAACTGAGCTGCTGGCTAAATAATATGAAAAAAAAAAAAATTCAGGAACTGATCACAGAGAGCTTATTACAGTTAAACTGAAAACACAGCAAAATAGTTTACAAAACTCCTAATAGATTTTCAGAAGGTAATCTTCTGGTTGACATCTACAACTGATTAACTTTTGGAGTTAATTTGATGCAAAGTGGCAGCAAAGCAATTGTAGTACAATCAAAAAATGTCTAAAACATTAAACTTTACAGATATTGAGCTAAAGTTCAGTGTGGTAGTAGCTGACCCTCGTTCACAACACTCATATTAGGTAACAGCTCATGCAACATATCACATTACATGAACATGATCAGGTTTAATCAAAAGGGGCATTATCAGGTTAACAACATGGTTTTGAGCTTGAAAGGTTGGCATGTTGGTACGTAATATAATAAGGTCTGCTGAGACACATAAAACACCTGTTTTTCCTGTAAATGAACAAGGTTTCTGATACCTGGACGGCTTTTCCTGTGAACCCGGATCCCGTGGCTCCACTCTGAAACCTCCTGGTCTGGTTCAGCTGGATGAGACCTTTGTGGTACTGAAGAGCCACTCGAGCCGTGACACCTGAGCCGGTTGGGCTTCGGTCCACCTGAAGAAACGTGATTTAAACAAATTACTAATTCACCAGAGAATAACCTCGCTGGTTCTCTTGCTTTTATGTTTTTAACAACTTCTTTAAGTTATTCTTAAATTTAATCAGTATCAATTAGTGTAGTTTATGAAAAGTTGACTAAATAAATGAAATGTGTTTTTTTGTTGGTTGTCAAAAATAAATACTATTTAAAAAAAGGGAGAAAATTGGACACACCCAAACCCACCCCTGATCTGTGACAGAATCCAGCTGCTCTGCATGAAGCAACTAGAACTCTGGGTTTATTTACTGACCATTAGGTGAGTTTTAATTTATTACTTTAAAGTTTACATGAACGAGTCCAGTTAACTTTGACATGTTTAGCTCAGGTCATTTCAGACACAGCAGCTTTATCACTGCACTCTACCTGAGCGTCTGCAAACACACACAGATTGGCCGTGGGTTCAGAGGAGTAATCATCTTTGCCGTCTGTGAGGATGGTGCCATAGAGAAAGGCCAGATCATCACTGGTGGGATGATGCAACTTCACCTAAATGAGTGACGTTAAGAAAAGGGAAAAACAAAGCTGTTAATAAAGGTTAAAGGTTTGAATCCTGCCCACCTTTTGAGGGGGATAGGTCTGGTTTAAGATGCAGAAAACAGTAAATTAGAAGAAACTAACAAACCAAGATTTTATTTTTTAAAGTTGCAAATACAGAAACGTGACAACCCTCCTACCTGAGCTTTCACTGCTTTGGTCACCGCTGTTGCTGCGTCTACAAGATCTCGAGTCCTGGACTTCGTCACATCCAGGCCAAACCTCTGAGCATCAACGAAGGCGTAAAATGCTCCTCCGTAGCTGATGTCCACCATCACCTCTCCAAATCCCTCCACCGCCACAGCCACATCTGGTGTAAAGTCATTTCATCAGTCATGCAGGTTATAAAACCACCTGAGAGGAGAATTAAAAAAAAAAAAATAAAGATGAATGTCCTACCTGTTGCAAATGCAAACGCCGGCACGCTCTGAAACCTCACGCGCCCCGTTTTCCCGTTGGCGTACTCAACGAACGCCTTCACCAGACCACAGGGGCAGTGGATGTTCACCTGTGTCTCCGGGGACAGAGGTTCCTTCACCAGTTTGTAGTCCACGGCGAAGCGTCCCAGTGCGATGACGGCGTGTCCACACATGGTGCTGTAGCCCTCGTTGTGGAGGAACAGCACGGCCAGGTGGGCCTCGGGGAGCTCGCTGTCCACCACCAGGGCTCCGTACATGTCGTAGTGTCCCCGTGGCTCAAACATCAGCACCCTCCTGAAGTGGTCCAGGTAGTCCCGGGCGTAGCGGCGCTTCGCGAACACAGTGTCACCTTTGACCTCTGGGTAGCCACTGATGATGATGCGTAGAGGTTCTCCTCCTGTGTGCATGTCAACCACACAGAGTTCGTCTCCTTCATGGGGTGGAAGCTGCAGCTCCATCTGAGAAGTGACCAAACAGAAATAACATGAACGTTTCCAGACAAATTCAAAGCTCAATTAGTAGCTTGATTTCACTCAGTTTGTCATTAGTCTTCCTATTTTATAAGTGATTCATGAATGCAGCATGGGCTTCATAAACAGCAGAGAGAAAATGAACTTTTAATTTGAAAAATTCAAGCTAACTTTGATGACTGCAGGCCTTTAACTCCATTATAAATCCACACAAATCTTTTGCTATTTCCAAGAAACTGGCGATGCAGTTTTGACATTCCATACATAAGCTAACGGGAATATCAAATACTGTACAGTACTGTATTTGAAAAAAAAAAAAAAAAGTTTTGTGAGTCGAGCGCAAAAAAAACGTGTAAATTAGTAAAACTACATCAACAGACAGAGACAGTTTCATGAACACGACGCCAGCAGAAAGGGTAAATGTTTACCTGATCCCTGGGGGTTTTGTTTTAAGCCACAAACTTATGCACGAATCAATCAGTATTTTAAATTATTTTTCCTGTGAATCGACACACAGACTCACGGCGGCGGAACTTTAGCGCCACCTGCCGGTGTGGAGGGCGATGTGAAACGTTCAAGGACATGAAAAAACATTGGATTTCACTTCCTTATCCACACATTTACCTTCGTGTTTGTATAAATACGTTATATTTGATAGTATTTGGCCCTGATTATTTTATATTTAACTTTAACTTTTAAACCCTCTCGTTAAAATGACCTAGACTTTTACTTTTATGGACTTGTACTGCAGCAGAACTAGTAAAAGTTTTTTTTTGTTTTTTTTTCACAACTGGAAAAGCAAAAAAGACACATCGGACTTGAATATACCTGTATGGAGCGCCACCAAAGAGGAGCCAAGGGGGGCAAAGGCCACCCTCTTAAATGTTGCTGCCTGCCCCCTCCACAGACTTGAAAGATTTATCCTCCTGAGTAGCTTTTTATTTGTGCAAATTTTTAGAGTAGTAAAATAATACACATTTATTTTATTTTAACAAAAAAATTTGTTGAATAAGGAAAACGAGTTAAACAGAATAAAATATTGTGGTACAACCGAGCCGATGTCCTCATATCAGGATGCAAATGGTTAGGCAGGTACAGTATATGCAAATAGTTTTATAGATATGTACATTTTAGAGAAATGATGAAAAGTTTAAATAGATTTTAATAGTGATCGTGCAATTGGAAACTGCAAAATAAAATACATTTAAATTTAAAAGGTACGTCAAAGATGGTTCAGCATGAATGACATGACTAGCACATGACAACACAATACAACTCCTCCTCAAGTTGTTGTTTTGGGTTTAGGCTTTAAAGGAATTTTGTGAACGTTTGTGTGAAATTCTTAATAAACAATTGTTGCTTCATATGATCACCAGCTAATGGTAGAATCAACGTCATACAAACTGTCATTTACAAAAGAACACATAGCCAGGTCTGAGAAATTAACAGAGGCTTTTGTCTTTGTTAAAAATGAACTTTGTGTAGAATCAAACTGAACTTGTGAAATTATCTTAAAACCTTAAGATAAGCTAAATCTACAAGACCCTGCATACATTTTGATTGTTACCACATCTTTTGATGAGAATGAAAAAAGTTTAGCAGAGGGGGCAAAAGTCAATTTATTTAATGCAAAACATAAAATTAAGCAATATGCAAAACAAAACTGAAATAAAAAAGATGGGAAACTGTATGTTACATTTGTTTTAGACGACTTTTAAAAGAAAAAACAAAAACAAAATCTGAGTGAAATGGACTAAAAAAACCAAAGCAACGAAAGGCCAATGTGTTCTTTAAATTTAATCCCACAAAAGAAGCCTCTGTCAGGTGGATTTACAGGTTAACTGTTTCTCTTTTACTAAATCAACAGCCTTAATTTATTAAGTGAACATAAAAACTCCTTGTGTAACGTATAGTTTGCATGTTGTAGTTTTCCTAAGACGCGTTACATAAGAAACCAAACAACAGATGGAGAGCAGGCATCAGTTTTCATTATTCAGGTTTCCTCACATGCATGCACAGTGGTTAAACATGTCAGAACAAAATGCATTAAATCAACTAACATGCTGATGTCCTCACAGGTCGGTCTAAGGTAATCCACAGCCACACAGATTGTGTTTAAAAACTATTCATATACCTGAGAAAAATTACAAGATGA
Source organism: Simpsonichthys santanae (assembly GCA_031762415.1). Lineage (NCBI taxonomy): Eukaryota > Metazoa > Chordata > Actinopteri > Cyprinodontiformes > Rivulidae > Simpsonichthys > Simpsonichthys santanae. The sequence continues at coordinate 17,553,315 of JARVLU010000179.1, read as the reverse complement.
AATATACAGTGAATGTGCCTATACAGTAATTATCTGCTAAAAATATTCACACCCATTTCAAGAAATACAAAAAATAATAATAATATTGCATTGTCATGAATGCATTAGTTCATTTTTATGTGCAGAGAGAAACAAGTTTTTGAACAGTTCAATAAATAAATGCAAGAAATTCCAAATATTTTTCAATCATCTTATGGTTCCAGTTGTGTCGACAATTGTAATTTATAATTCAACAATAGTTTTGGAAAAATCCTTTAACAAAACAATAAAATGGTTTCTAATACTGTATACTGAAGTATAACGCACTAAATACTAAACTAAGTGTATTCTTCTCAGTTCATGACTCAGATCTTACTAATGCAATTCTTTACAATTTGTATTTTTGTTGGATGTAACTGGGACCCTTTGTACATAGTTTCATTCCACCTCATGTACCACATGTGATGTGAATGACAATAAAAATCCTTGTATACAATACATCTTAACGAGGCTTTAGTAATGTAAGGCACACGTATTTACTTAAAACTCCAGAGACTTTTGTTCTGTGAGGATGAACAAATAATACATGAGACAAAGAGTTTGATATGTTAAATATTGTGTTTGAGTGAGGTCTTCAGTGAGCCCCAGTCTCAATAACAAAAGTCCTTTTATGAAGCACGAGCATGTCTTAAAGAAAAAAAAAAAAAACCTACAGGTGATTTTTAAAAAGAGTAAATGTGGAAGCTGACATCAGGAACGTAAAACCGAATCCCATTTCACAATCCTTTTTGAAGCAAAAGAGAGAGGAGCGGGAATTTCCTAACCTTCAAAAATTAAATTTCTGAAAGAGTGCATTTTAAAATAAAGAGGTATGAGATTCGTTAGAAACAGGGTGAGGCACTCCATCATCCAGGGGAGCTTGGAGCAGAACTGCTGCCCCTCCACAGTAAAAGAGGTCAGCTGCGGTGGCTCAGGCATTTGACCAGGACGCCTCCCGTTGAAGGGTTTCTAGACAAGTTCCAGCAGGAGGAGACCAAGAGGAAGACCAAAATGAGCTTAACGGATATTTACTTTTATGTATTCCAATATATTTGCTGTCATACCATATTTTATGTTAACATTATTTTATTGTCATATCAGCAATGCATAATTATTTGTCTATTATATTTGAAAAAAGTTTTTTTTTCCCCTAGCAAGCATAAAAACAGTTTATGTGAGTCTAGCAGGCTTGATTACTCTCTTTACATGGGCAAACAACATTACATCTGTTTATATAAAGGGAATTGGCAAAAGCTGATGGTGTACTGACTTTTTAAAGAATCAAGTCACAGTGGAGTATTTCAACCTTCACTCTGCACTGTCAAATTAAGGGCTGGAAATTAAAATCAGCCTCAATGTAAAGAAAGATTGCAAAAATAATAGCATGAAGCACAACGTAGAATTTATCCCTATGAAACACATTAAAGGATCTTTCTGAGCCACCTGAAAAAGCCCTGTTTGTAGTTGCCAGTTTTTTGGGGGTGGAGTCTGTAGCAGGGACTTTTTTGGGGGTGGAGCTTACAAGATAGCATTTAGAAAGTCATTGAGGGGCTGGGTTGTTTTATTTTTTAGAAGTTTTGCAATGAGGGTGAATTTAGATATTTGAATGTTTTCAAGAAACAAAAATATAATTTTCCTCTAAAATATGTCTCCTTTAACACAGTTTGTCTCCTCAGGTGAGCATGTTTCAACAAGCACCTTCATCAGAGTACTGTATGTGAGATTTGTAATCTGCATCTTAATTTCCAAGATTATCATTTGTTGTTTTCATAACTTGTTTGTTCATTATTTGCTTCTGCTACTTGTTTGCATTCTCAAATGTCAGACACAGCAAGTTCTACTGAATTTCAAGAAGTTGATGCTAACATTTTGTTTTGTTTTTTAGCATGCAGTCAAGTTTCTAATGCTAGAAACGTCTTTGAGTCCAGCAGGTCATGCAGGTTGTTGATCTTGTCTAGATCTGTTTCTCTTGTCATTCGTGAGGGAATTCAAACGTCTCCTCTTCTGCTTTGGGCGCAACGAGTCTGGAGGCGCTGCCCGAGTCGTGCCGTTTTATTCTCGGTTTCGAAGGAGTCGGGGGCAGCGAGAGTCTCCTTTTCGTCGACAGCAGCCTGAGGATCTCGCTCACCTGCAACTCCAGCAGCGACAGCCGGCTGCTCAGTTTCTTAATGTCTCCCTTCAGCTCCATCTTGGCCTCCTGCAGCATCGCATGGAGCAGAGACTGTTCGGACACGGGCTGGAGGAAGGACTGTCTCATGGAGACCTCGGTGTAAACCCCGAGGCTGTGCTCAGTCGGGCTCCTCTCCAGCGGACTCTTTTCCATCGGGCTTCGCTCAAAGAAACTTCTTGAATCTCCGGCTCGGTCGATGCGCAGGTCGCTCTTTGTGATGCCGCTGTCGCAGGAAACAGTTTTGTGCAGGACGCTACTTTCTTCTCCTGCCTCTCCTGTTGTGTTGCCCCCCAGCTGCCCACTCTCATCGGACTCCCGGGTCTTTGTGGCAGCTACACACACTTCTGTGGGCTGCATGGCATTTGGCCACTCCTCTGCTTTCTGTGTCTCCTTCTCCTGCTCCACAGCAGGAAGTGACGTTTCAGCAGATATGGCGCTCTTAAATTTTGCCCACCCTCGGACACTTTTGCTGCTGTTACCACGCCCTGCAGCTCCCCCTGCACCTGCACCGCCCCTCTGACAGAGCCGATTCTCTGCACACGGCCTCAGTTTAGGCTCCACGGTCACTTGCGTGCAGCTTTGCTCAGACCTTCCAGCATCTACAAACACTTGTTGAGGCATGACCACGCCACTCACGTTCCCTCCTCCTGCAGAGGGTTTGCTATTCTCCTGGTTGCAGGAGTTTGAGTCGGCGTGCGGGTGCTGCTCGGGCTCCACCTGCACACAGTTCTGATCAAAGGTCTGAGAGTCCCTCTGCTGCTTGAACCTCTGGAACAACTTGCGAACTGGGTGATCCTCTGGTATGGAGAGCGCCACCTCACTCTTCTGGCGCTCCTTCTCTCGCTTCACATCGGCAATCTTTCTGAAAATTACCTGCAAAACAGAAAGTCTGCGTATGAAGAAAGGGATAGTTTGTCAATACTTGAAAACATGATGAACGTAGGAGTGAGAGGAAAAAACTCAAACCACAGAGGGATGAATAATGCCTTATTAGCTGCCATATAAAATAATTATTTTTAATTGACTGCTCACTTTGAATTTGACCTCATTTGATTTTTTTAACTCAAAAAATGTGTTTTTAATCAAATATAGCATCTAAGAGGTTTACAAACCTCTGCCTACATTTTAAGCACCACCATACGTTTTCATGGAGTCAGTATTTTTGTTTTTGTGCACAAGAAAGCAAATTAAATTTGCAGCAGCTAAAGGGGTGGTTGGAGTGAAATTTAAGCTTAGGCAAACTAAAATGTCTCCAAAGCTCCTCAGATTAATAATAGATGGTATAATATTCATGCAATATGTTTGAAGAGTCATAAATCTTTCAACTCAAAGCCATTTGTTTAGATTTAGAGCTGCTTCATCGACCCAGAGTGATTTAACTTAATGCAATTCAAGAATATTTTTTCCCCCCAAGAAGAGCACAGGAAGAAAACAGAAAATCAAATTAGAGTTATTTAAAAAATATTATAAACCACAGTTTAACACAGTTACTTCCTCTATAAAGCTGTTTCTGTTGACTCACTTGTATCTGAACGGTTCTAATATTCCTGAGTTTGCGTTCCTGCTCTTTGTAAAACGGTTGCATAATGGATTTATAACTCCGAGGAACTCCGGCACAAAATGCAATGTTTTCAAAGCTTTGCAGCCTCAGAAGTTTCTACTTTAAGCGTCTCCCGACCAAAACGCACACATGCACACACGCAAGATTTGATTTTAATCCTGAAGGAAACGTCAATTAAGAATTTATGAAAAGTTGATCTTAAAGGGTAATTTTACAAAATGGCACCATCAGCTTGCTTTAAGGACTGAACATCAGAACATCTTAGGGCCTCAGCTAGGGTGAGACAGTATTAATAAGGTGAGACTAGTATATAATACTTTTCACATAGAAACCAATGGATTTTCCAAGCATTTTATATTATTAAATTAATATACTAAAACCCTAATTTACAGTTCAGATTATGTGGAAGGGTTAGAAACAATTAACATACCTGTTAGATTTAAATAACATCTGTATACCACTTTACAATAAGGCTCCCCTAGATGGCAAATAAATATATTATAGATACGTTATTAATTCCTCTATAAACACTTTATAAATCATTAATAATTGTTTATTATGCATTAATTAAGGGTGACAGAGAGACAAAACTGACCAGTTTCTTGTTAAATAGTAAGCCAAATCTGTTCACCTATATATTTCTTCTAGAGTTGTTATATTAAACACACTACCTTGTAAGCACAATAAGCATTTGTAAACCTAATTTTTAAGAATACAGTATATTAGTTGTAGATACGTATAACGCAGTGTTAAACTACAATAAGAATTTGGTTTACAAATGCCTATTGTGCTTACAAGGTAGTAGCTTACTGTGCTTTTCGACGTATAAGTTGCATCAGTCCAAATATGTTTAATAAAGTACAAAAAACATAAATAAGTTGCTTCACTGTATACATCACATCTATTATGCATCATCTATTACGCATCATGGGAGCCCGTAGAGGGATGACTTGCTGTGCATTTCTTCGAAATTTAACAAAATAACCACCTAAAAACAATTATTTGTTTGCTCGACATTATAGTAAAGGTGTGTCTTTAGTTGAACTTTTCCTTAATAAATTCATTTTGACCATCCTCCAGGAGTTCCAGAGGGAGACGAAGGTGGCTTTGTATGGCAAGCCAAGTGTCGCATTAATATCCACTTTTACCAATTAATGAGACACTTAGCTTGTCATATTAGTCGAAGGCCCTCTAGTGGCTGGAAATGGTAGTGTTCAGTATTTTCCACGTCAGAATGAATGAAATCATCAGATCTCAGCCAAAAATTAGGTTATGAACATGGGAAAACAAGCATAAATATGTTGCAACACTGTATAATGCAAAAAATAATAATAAAAAAAATGCAACTCATACAGCGAAAAATATGGTAGTCTGAAATGTTTAATTTCTAGATGAAATATACAGGTGAACAGATTTGGCTCACTATTTGGCAACAAACTGGTCAGTTTTGTCTCTGTCACCCTTAATTAATGCATAATAAACAATTATTAATGATTTATAAAGTGTTTATAGAGGAATTAATATATCTATACTATTTACTAGCCATCTATAAGTGGAGCCTTGTTGTAAAGTGGCACCAACATTGGTTTGGAGAATTGTTTTTTCTGACCATATTGTCTAGAACTCTAAATTGTTCCTAAGTGTGAGTGAGAGAATGAACGGTTGTTTGTCTCGTTTGTCTCCATGTGTCCCTGTGATGGACTTGCGACCCGTCCAGAGTGTCCCCCGCCCCTGGCACAGTGAATGCTGGACATGGGCACCGGTGAGCCCCGTGACCCAAAATGGAAAAAGCGGGTCAAAGATAATAGATAGATAGATTGACTAGCTAAAGGCTAATCCAAGTGGGACTGAGACCAAGTGGATTAGTCTAACTTAAAATAATTTAAGATAATAAAAAAATAATATCCTAACGTCAATCTCAAATTTTTTGTTGCAATTCACATGAGCTTTGTTTTAAAAACCTGTAAGTTGCCATCCAATGGTTATTCACATAGAACTTTATCATCTTTTGCAATAGCTAATAGTGGCAGCAGTAGCTAGCTATAGCACTTCTGGGTCACTTCAAGCATCTGTATCTTTCTATTTATGCCAGACTAACTGTGTAAATCAAAATTAACTGGAATATAAAAGTTTATGAAATGGTGTGTTAACCAATTCGCCTTCTTTTTGGCCTTGCTCAAACTAGCTATTAGCTGTGATGTTGCTCAAAGTTCTATCTACAACAGGTAAGACACTTGTTGTTCATAACCTTTCACTCTAAAATATCTATTTAAGTTTTGGATGACTTTCTTGTCATCTTGTCAAACACATAAAAGTTTAATGTATTGAAAAAAACCTGAGAGCTGTATGATATTTTTTTTTTTTTTACCCGTTTCCGTAGATTACAGGTGAGGATGAGGTTTCGGGAGAACGAGTTGGCAAATGCTGTGTAAAACTCCAGCACTCTCAGCAGAGCTTCCCTCCTGATGATGTGCAGATCACAGTAAGTCAGCGCTCGGACATTCGCACAGGCTCGAGCCAGAGTGGTCTCCTTCCAGAACACGTCCCCAAACACGTCACCTTTACCTGGAGAGAGCCGCACGTCATCCATTCATTAGCCACAAGAATCTCCAGTCAATTATGGCTAGACTTTATTTGCTGTACCAAAAATCAGCTGATTCTCTTGCCTGAAAACAGTAAAATTAATCTTTTTTTTTTTCTTTTTCGGAACATGCTGGATTACCTAGTATGGCAATGACCTCATCATCCTGAATGACCTCGAGGGAACCAGAGACGACAAAGCAGAGCGTATCAACGCTCTCTCCGATGTGGAAAATGAGGTCTCCAGGTGCGCAGTGGGTGGTCTGAAACTCCACAGCGAGGGAGCGCAAACAGCCGTCACTTGCCAAGCGGAACGCCGGATGGTCGTTGAACACCTGCCTGTTGAGATGCACACAGATGTCCGCACGCATGTCTTTGGGACAAATGGAGAGGACCTGAGGGAGACGAGGAGATTTGACAAACAAAAACGGGCATCGTTAAGAGTTCTGTTTAACGTGGGACACTTCAGTCGTTTGGTGAATGTGAAATAAACCAGTGCTTCCAAAGTTTATGCTCAATAATCCAGGTACAAATCCAACATTCAGTCAGGTTGTCTGCATGTTTTTGTTTATTTTTCCAAGAAATTTTGCTGAAGAAGTCTTTTGGATGAAAGACGAAACATCTCAGGGAAAAAAAAAAGAATAAAGAAATCAACCATCCAGATGACCTGACTGAACATTGTTGGATTTGTACCTGGATTAATGAGCCTGAAGAGTGATCTGTAAAACCTGCAAAATAAATAGTTTTTATTTCTTTCAAAGCTGCACAATCTTTCATTTTCAGATTGTAAACCATGACTGCAACAATCTTCAACCATCAGCAGTCACACTCGTCTTTTGCATCAGTTATTTAATGAGTAAAAAAAGCACATTTTGACTTTAAATAGTTGCACAAAAACAAGTTGAATTTTACAAAGGCCTCCTCCAATTAAAACATTTTACTGAGGTGGCTTCGGGACGTGGCTAAGTTTCTGTCAAGACAAATTCTAAAGGCATAGTTTGTACTTTTTGAAACAGGGTTCTAAGTATCTATTAGTATTCAGTATCTTACCTGCAGTAGACAGCAGTAAGAGCAAATTCAGATTTTGAAGAATCAGAGAGGAATCTTTTATGTACTGTATAATTCAAAATAACAAATTCAGAGCAGATTATGCCATTCTGAAACAACTCATAGTAACGCAAAATAAACAGTATTTTACAGTTTTTGTTTGTTTACTTTTGAATCAAACAATGGCTTTTTACACTGGGGACTAGCCATGATGGCAAATGGTCCACTACAACACGTGTAAAAAACACATTCTGCCTGTTATCTACTGCAGCTCATGTGCTGACGGATGATAACTTTACAGAACCACAGACTTTTTAAAATGTTTTATAAATGGAGATGAAACAAACTCTGAGCACACATCTCTGTTTCAACCGTTCGCTCATTTAGTTTTTATTTTCAGATTCTGGTATTCATGATCCTATTCTAATAGCTCTACATCAAAGTAAACGTTTGTATATTTGATTTCACAGTTAAGTTTAATGTTTATTTTTAATATTCTAAAGTGATTTGCCTCATTTGCATCAAATTATTCCAGGGGAGGATCCTGGAACAACATTACATTACAGAGTTCCTCATAGATTTCAATGGTTCCCAACACTGATCCCTGAGGAACACCACCCTGCTTGTTCTAGTTGTTCCTCTGCTCCAACACACCTGATTTGAATGAGTGATTAAGAGGCTTCTATTGAACCCGAGGAAGTAATTAAACCACTGAATCAGGTGTGTTGGAGCAGAGAAACAACTAAAACATGCAGGATGGTGTTCCTCAAGGACTAGAGTTGGGAACCATTGGATTAAATGAATGATGTTTTGTGTTTAACAAAATCCCAACTTTCTTTTGTTTTTACCATTTCAAGATTAAACTGCTGTAACGCTGCTGCGAGTGTCAGAACAGTGGCTACCTTGTCGGTGTCGATGCCTTTAGACATGGCCCAGGTGGAGACGATGAAGTCCATGACCCGCTCGCTCAGACCTTTGGGAACCTGGTACAGCTTGAGGAAGTCTCGCACGTTGTTGAGCATCTCGTGGTATCTGTTGGTGTTGGTGTACATCTGCTGGAAGATGGTGGTGACATTTCCAAAAATTGTTGCATATAGCAGCGCTGCAAGAACAAACACAGGGTGATAAGATTTTTCTTTTTACCCTTCTGGTCAAAGCAAGAAAAATAAATCTATATTTATGACCAATCCATCAATTTTAAAATACTACTAAAAAAAAAAGCTTCAGTCTTTGTTTTTTTCATGTATGTCAGTCTTAGTTTAAAGGTCACTTTTCTTTTTACTTGGAGCATGACCCATGTGCACCTTGAGCAGCAGATCTTCTTTCTGTCAGTGTCACGATAAGGTCTGGGAGCATCTAAGTCTTCACAACCAAAAAGTGCATGTTTGTTCACATCCAGCATGCCTAATGTAAGCATATTTTCATGACTGTGGCCAAGCAGCACAGTTTGAACTTTCTCTGCTTGCTATCCTGACTGGCTTTAGCTTTTCCTGATGTTCCAGTTGTGTTCTTAAGGCTACTATACTTAACAAGACATAAGACATCTGTTCTTGGTGACGTGGCTGTGAGACCTTTTGTTTTTTTTGCATGGACATTTTATAGTAAAGACAAACTGTGGCAATGATTCCCTCCCTCTGCAGCACACGTCACGTGCAAACAAACATCTACACAGCGAGAGCTGGCAGAGTGGAGGTTTACGTTCAGTTGATGATGGAGGAGGGAGAGCTGGTATTTCTGTTGTTAACCAGGGAGAACCCCTTGTCACGTAGAGACCCCCCACCATTTCAGACAGACAATGCAGGAGCCACGGTGCACTCCCTCCCAGCTTCCACAGCGATGAGAGCTGCCTGTGCTTTCAGTCTCCTCCGTGCACAAAAATGGTGCTATCGCCAGATTTATTCCACAGTCTTTAGAAGTGTTGCTGTATTTTCTAACAGTTCTGGCCAGTTGCTCCTCTGCAGAGCAGTGGAAATGAAATGAGAGAGATGTACTGTCGCTGGTTTTCAACATAAACACACCCCAAAAGTTCTGACCTGCCACACTGTACTTGCACAAACCCCTATACAAGCAAAAGGTTCTGACAGCAACTTGAGCGCAAGTGGTATAAGAACAAAAACACATCATTTTTTGTTTCTTATCCACAACATTGAGAACAAATATCAACATTCGTTGCCGAGTATGTAGCAAGTTTGACGTCTACACAGAGAATGTGTTCATGTTCAGTTGCTGTTCTTACTTTTTGACACTAGATGGCACTGCTGTGACAGTACGGCAGAAGAGATTGTGTTGAAGAAGAACGAGACGAATGGAAAGGCGTGACGGCACGCTTGCTGTAATAAAGTTAGTAAGTTAATTATTGTCTCATATTTTCATTACAATCGGCACAACAGTTTCTAAAAACCCCTTTTTATGAGCTCAGTTTTAACTTAAAGATGTTATTTGTGTTTTATTTTATCTTGGTCTTCAGTTCAACAATTCTTTTAACGTTTTGTACAAGAGGCCACTTTGAATGCAACTCTACCTTTTAAAGTCTAAAAAAATACCAATTTAAAGCATTATTTGATTATTACAATAAATTATTATGGTTATTTATAAGCATAAATAGTTGCATTAGCTAGCTGTGATATCTCTGGTTTAGGGTTAGGCTTGAACAACTGTGTAATCTGACGACGGTGCAAGAGTTCATAAACTAGCGTTAGTATCACTTTTAAACTGAAATTGTGGCTATTAAAGTTATAAAGTATAAATGGGAGCTGTTTACAACTTTTTCCATAAACATTTACTTGGAAAGATCTGAACTATCCCTTTAACATCAAAGTAAATTAAGAATTTTAAGTGTCATAATTTAAGGAAATAAAAGCCTCGAATGATATTTGGATTTCTATGTGAACCAATGGGATTTGACTGCTCTATAGACCTCAGTTTTAAAGAACATTTTCTGCAGTAATGGTAGTTTTACAGAACATTTTTAAAGAAAAATTACTACACAGCCACAGAGGGAGCGAGCGGTGCATTAAGTCTTTATGATACATTTATTTTGCACGCTTCCTCAGTAAGAGTGCCGAGCTGCAGTGACCTCAAAGAGTCAGTCAGCATCTCATATCATGAGGTTTTTACCCAGTCGAGGAGAAACCGTCTCCGCTCTCCTCAGCAGGATCACAGAGGTTAGGATGCAGATCTAACGTGATGGCTCATTGTCCACTTACTTCCCTCCAGCCTGCAGGCAACTCTCCGTTTCTTCAAATGCTCTCTGCTAACACATAATTACCGTATCTGTAGCAGGAGATTCATCACTTACGGCTGAAACTGACACGACAGAGTAACTGGGAGAGGTTTCTGTGATCGGGGCACCATCAGATTAATGGGTGTTTACTTTCCAGCGTAAAAAAAAAAAAACCTTTGGCGTGTGACTGTCACTTCCTGAGTTCTCAGGGACTTTATTGCATCACTTTTCATGCTGTTTTGGAGCTGACAAAGGTCAAAGGTAAAGCTCGTATTCTATCAGTGAGTGGTCAAACAAAACAAACAAACAAAAAATGCTGGCAGGACAATAAATATATTTTATTTACAAAGTATGTGTGGCAGTTTATCATAGTTGCATTATTCATCCATCCATTTACCGCTTCTTCCTTTTTGGGGTGCAGGGGTCACTGGTGCCCATGTTTAACTATCACTGTGTGAGAGGCGGGGTACACCCTGCACAGATTTCCAGTCCATCACAGGTAAACTCCACCCAGAGAGGCCCCTGGCTGGGATGTGAACCAGCAACCTGCTCACTGAGAGGCAGCAGCTCTACCCACTGTGCCACCACGCCGCCTATGTTAATCAATATAAATCCAACATGAACTGACAGATAAACTGGTGTGGGAGTAAATTAATCTATTTTCAATTAGAAGTGTTGGTTGTATTTATGTGAGTTTATTAACTTTACATCCTTAAGTTAAAGCTATTTTTACTGTTATGTAAGTAAAATAGTGCTTCTGTACTGTGAGGCACCAGTAATGTTATACAACAGTACAGTACATGGTTGTGTAATACTGGTCGCCTCTGAGACACCAGCGTCATACAGCAGGTCGTATGCTGGTAGAAGAGCATCTCAGCACTAACAGAATGTAGAAATGCAGCTAAAGACATTTCTCTTACACATAATTTACCACATGTATCATATATTTGTAAGATATTTAGGTCTTGAGCTAAGAATGAACAAAACTTCTTGAGTTTTTTTTTTAAAGAAGGCAGAGAATTGTGGGAAATATTTTGAGTGTTGGAGAATTAACTCAAAGCTTTTCTAATGAGATCAAGAACCTTCAGACAGATTTTATGATGGACGCTGCGCGTGTCACTTCTTATCCACGAAAAAAGTCTTAAACTTTCTGCTGAGGTTCAAACAGCACAAATAAGGAAAATACTCCATTTGGTTCCAACGATGTTCAGTCAGGTCATCTGGACACTTTTGTTTTTTTGTTGAGATGTTTCACCCTCCATCCAAAGGGCTTCATCCGTCTGAGGAGTCACAAACAAACTGTTTTCCCCACACACTCCTACAGTGGACCAACCAGTTTGCTGGTGATAAGCTGGTCCACTGTAGGAGTGTATACTGCGGTTTGTTTGATGAAGCAAAAGCAGAAACTGTCCAGATGACCTGACTGAACATTGTTGGATTATTTACCTGGATTACTGAGCATGAATCTTGATGACTCCATTTGGTTGTGTCATCATGGAGTTATAATAATTTCACTTAATCAAAGTCAATGCCTGTCATTACTAAAGCAGGGCTTTCTGCTATAGTTAATTTTTTATAAACAGTTATCATCTTACCTGTTGTAGATGGCTCTTTGAATAGCTTCAGTTTGGAGAAATCAAATTTATTAATGATTATTAACACATTTGTTTTCTGCTTTTATCTTTTCCCACATGTTTTTTTTTTGTCATGCACATTTTGTGCTCCTCCTGGAGGTGAGTGTTACGACTTTCATTTGTTGTAACGTTTATACTTTTGAAAAGATTTAACTTTATTTACAAAGATTCTTTCCACAAAGAATGACACTGAGATGTTTTCAGCGCAAAAACTTTGTGCTCTTTGAAATCTCCTTCAGAACACAGGCTCTATTTTTGTGAACTTGTGCTACATTTAGCTTTTTGACCCTTTTATTAAATGTAGCTTTTAGCCAACATCTTGATACAGTTGTTTTGGCTAGCTTGTTGCTACTTTAAAGTTTTAGTTAGCCCTTTGCTACTTTTAAATTTTAAATAGTAGGTATACTTTTATATTCCGGATAAGCGGAAGAGAATGGATGGATGGACGGATGGATGGATGGATGGATGGATGGATGGATGGATGGATGGATGGAGGTTGCTACTTTTAGATTGCGTTTTGCTACTTTTAGATTTTTGTAAGACTTTTTTTTATTTTATTTTAAGTAACCTTTTGCTACTTTTGGCTTCTACCTTCAATTGTTTTATTTTAACTTTTAACTAGAAAGCCGCCTTTTTTAGGCTTATCAACTTTCAGCTTCAGCTTCTTTGGTAAATTTTAGGAGTCATTCAACACCCAGCATCCACAGTGAATTTTCACAAGAATTGTGGTTTATCTTATTCTAATGGGATTAACGAGCTAATCCGAGTGAGGTCAAAGGCAAATAATGTGTTGCTGCATCTTGAAACAACTATAATAATAAATAAAAAAATCATAGTAATTCATAAATTTATTTTTACTAACATCTAAACTGCTGTCAAAGTTGCATTACTAAATGATATATAAAGTATTCTGTTGGTTTGTGCAAATGCTAATAGTGGCAGCAGCAGCTAGCTGTAGCACTGCTGTCAGAAATGTTGCTTTGCTTGAACTATTGCTTTATGGTCTAAATAAAATTACCTGCATACATGCACTATGTGCACAACCAGAGACATGCTGATGGCAGCAACATGAGACTGTTCAGCATGAAAACTAAACCTTATGGCGGCAGCTGTTTCTTACCCAGCTGGACTGTGAAGGGTGTTTATGTGTGTCCATACTTGAAGTTGTAAATTCACAAATGAGACTTTTTGCAAAAGCATCCACATTTGATCCTTTCTTTAGAGTCCATTTAGCATCAAACAGAACTGGTTGTGTTGCTTTGCAGCTGCTGATCCCAATGGTTTTGTTGAGCAACATCAGACGTATTTAATTTGTTTCCACTTCAGTTCATCTTTAAAATTGCTGAAAGATGCTCTGAGAGAGGAAAATACATTCAGAGGTAAATAATGAGTACTTACAGCCCACCATCATCATCGCCACAGAGAAAATCTTCTCGCCGTCTGTTGTCGGAGCAATGTTTCCAAACCCGATGGTGGTGAGACTGGTCATGGTGAAGTAGAGGGAAGAGATGTACAGGGTGTCCTTGCTGGGACCCCCCTCCCACTGGCCTGTTCCACTGGCGTTGTAGCGGTAAGGCGTCCCGATGCTCACGGCCAACTGGTAGAGCCAGCTGTCAGTCTTGATGCTGTTGGTGGTCTCGTCGATGACCTCGTGGTCCCCGATGCTGTACCAGATGCAGGCGAGCCAGTGGGCCACCAGGCCGAAGACGCACACCAGCAGGACCAGAACAGCTGCCCCATACTCCAGGTAGTGGTCCAGTTTCCGGGCCACTCGGCCCAAACGCAGCAGGCGGATCACTTTTAGGGAACTAAAGAGGCTGCTGAGACCCTGCAGGGTGGAACGAGGGAACAATGTGAGCCAGAGACAAAGCTAAAGATTTAACAGTCGTGAAAATATTTAAAGATTTAACTATTTAACAACAAAAACATATTTTATTTAAACCTTTAATATGTTTTTGTACCTTTGTGGAACAAGACAAGATAATCATAAGGTTTAGAGAAACTTGCGAAAGAGCATTTTCTGCATGTGAAAAAGCTGTGAGAGCTGAATGACGACTGAAATTTGTTTAAAAAGCTGAAACTGTGTTGTTAAAGCTGAAAAACAATCATAAGCTAAAAAGGTGACCACTAGCTTAAAATTAAAAGACACAAGGTAAAAGTTAGTTACTAAAAGTAGCAAAACTAACAGATAAAAGCAGCAAAACATTGGCTAAAATGTAAAACACTGGCTAATAACAACAAGAAGAAAAAAATTTATAAAAATGTTAGCTAAAAGCCAAATGAAGCAAAAAGTTAGCTAAAGTGGAAAACAGTGACTAAAATATAAAACTAGCATGCAAAGGCAAAAATAAACTGTTGAAGCAGATTTCTAAAATAACATTCATGAAGAAATTAAGGAGATCTTGGCACATTTCTATGAGGAAAATATTGAAACAAAAAAATTTTTTTTTGTTAAAATAACCAAAGGTCCGACCACTCAGCTCCAGAATGAGCCAAACATTTTGATTTCCAGTAAGAATAATTTACAACGTACAAAATATGCAGAAGTTGTTAGATACAAAACATAGTTTAAAAATGGGAAATAAACAGTGTGAATGCTGGATAAGCATTTATGTGTTTCCTTCAGGTCACAGAGCAGCGGGTGCCCACATCCAGCCATCACTGTGTGAGAGGCGGGGGACACCCTGGACATGTCTCCAGTCCATCACAGGGACAGACAAACAACCACTCACTTTCTCACTCACACCTAGAGACAATTTAGAGTTACCAATCAATCTAACATGTTTCTGGTCTGTGGGAGGAAACTGGAGTACCCAGAGAAAACCCACACATGCACGGAGAGAACATGCAAACTCCACC
>JARVLU010000179.1:17499052-17518651 GCA_031762415.1 Simpsonichthys santanae | reverse complement strand
CGTGGTTTTTCACTTATCGTGGGGCATCAGGGTACAGATCACCCGCCATAAACAAGGGACTACTGTACATTTAGAATAATTTGTAAAAGAGTAAATGGCTGATTTCACTAACTGAAAGCCATTCAAATGTTTGTATTAAAACAAAAACTGTAACCAGTATTTGTTGTGTTTTACCTTGTTTTTCTTTGCAACATAGTTTTGTTTCCGTGTCTTGTTGTTGTTGTTGTTGTTGTTGTTGTTGTTGTTGTTGTTGTTGTTAGACGTAATCTGTTCTGGATGATTATTGATTTTGTGAATATGTTTTGAAATGCTTTGTTTACAAATTACAAAAAAGTACATAAACTCAACCAACGTTTTACTGTAACTTTTTTTTTTGTTAAGCTCAAAACGTGGGTTCAGTGAGTTTTCACGGACACTTAGACCCGAGTCATCCGACCTGTTGTTGAAAGATGTGATGAACAAAACGTCCTGCGTGGAAATAAACCACATTCCTTTAAGGTTTTGTTGTTTCACATTAGCAAAAACATAGTTACAGTATACCTTCACTTTGTTAATGAACTGTTGAGTGTAACTTCTAGTTTTACATTAAATGAAATAGCGATGTCTTAGAAACTGTTATTTTGAAGTAGAAAAAAAAATCAACTAAACACTTAGCCAGTAAATTTAAGTGTCTTAAGAAAAGTTTAAATTTACCATAGCTGTAAAGGATT
Source organism: Simpsonichthys santanae (assembly GCA_031762415.1). Classification (NCBI taxonomy): domain Eukaryota; kingdom Metazoa; phylum Chordata; class Actinopteri; order Cyprinodontiformes; family Rivulidae; genus Simpsonichthys; species Simpsonichthys santanae. The sequence goes on along the minus strand of JARVLU010000179.1, from coordinate 17,517,941 downwards.
TCAGAAAGAAATTGTTCCTCAATTATAATTTAAAAAAATGTTGTGTATTCCTCAACACTGCATCTGAGAGGCATATGGACAAACTTCATTATCACTAGATTTTAATTATATTATTTAAATAATTATTTTACTCTGTAGTTAAACCTGTATTTGTGTGTTAATAGATAAATAGGTCGTTAACATCACCAGAGCTTTCTTGGTGAATTGGATGCAAGCAGAGACCATAAACAAATTAAAGCCACCTAGATAAGGTCTGATTAGATTGTGTGACCTGGCAGCTGATTGGAACAGATAGTGTTTATGATCTCCATCATCCAATAGCAAAACAAGTTCAACAGTCAGCAGCTCACCTGATATTTACAGGGAAACACAGACCTGAACAGTGTGGAGGAGCGCCTCCTTCAGGGCAGCAAAGATCTTCAGTCTTTATTGATAAAACTGATGAAGGATGTTGGTGCTTTTTGTTTTGCAGGAGGTGATCACTGGCTTCCTGTACAGCCTTCTTGTTCTTGCCTTCTTCCAGCCACTGTTGGAGAAGATTGACACCTACTACATGATGGACCACTACGCGCCGCTCATGATCATTGTGTCTCACGTGAGTCTGGGACTTGTGGCGTTCTCCCTGGATTCGTGGAGCACCTCTCGGGGCGACACAGCTCAGGCTCTAGGCACTGGTGCAGGCGCTGCTTTGGCCACCCATGTGAACTATCAGCTGGGGCTGCTGCAAGACCCGCCACGCTCCTCGCTTCCTCTTGCTTTACCTCAGCTCACCACGGGCTTAGTATTGCGCTTGCTGCTGCGCTTCTTCGTCGGCGTCGCTGTCCTCCTCGTCACGAGAATGGTCATGAAAGCGGTGACCGTTCCGTTCTTGTGCCGACTGTTCGGGCTGCCCTCGGATGACGTACGACAGGCGAGGCAGCACATGAAAGTGGAGCTGCCGTACCGTTACATTGTCTACGGTGTTGTGGGTTTTGTTTGTGTCTGCTTTGTGCCCGTCCTTTTTTGGATCTTAAACCTCGCCTGAGTGTTCTGAGATGACCGTTGTGTTCCTCTGACATGGTGACGGCTGACATTTAGAAACTTGCTGCTTATTTTAACACAAAACAAAAGCTATTTTTCTGCATCACAGGAACTGCATTAAAAGGTAAATAGATATTTTAAGTTCCCAAATTCCAAAAATATGAAGACAGAACAAAAAATATATAAACTCACCTAAAGGGCTGTACTATGAATCAATTCAGCATAGCTGGACATTCTTTCTGTTATCTGACTTAGTAAATCTCAAAAGTACAATAGTTAAAAAAAAAAAAAAAAAAAAAGATACAGTGACAGTGATTCTGATTGTGACTTTCTAACTTCTTCAGGATCTGTTCACAAGAAAAGGAGCGTTTGGTGTGTTATTTGATGCTGTTTCAGCTCAAAACAACATGACTGTCTTATAGGAAATTAAACTATTTGCACAGTCACGAGAAACAGGGAGCTTTAATTGCATTGAAAACCAGGTCTCTCTTGTAAATGAGTCCTCGAGGCTCAATGAGATTAACCTGCCTAAATAAAGGTTGAATGAAAAAAAAAATCTAATAATAAACATAAGAAAAACAAAGTTACTACAAATTAAACAATAATTATACTCTTCAGAAACTGTATTTGTTCAGATAACTACAGTAAACCCTCCTTGCTGTTTGGTCATGACAGAACAGTCTTAAAACTTTTTCACTGTGAACCTGAAAGGTTTTACTGAGTGATACTGTCCCGTAATAATGAAAACAACAGTTCAAATCCATTAAATGTAGTTTTTATTAAACATTTTTAGATCTGTATTGGTGTAATGATAATTAATATGAACAGTTTAACAGACATGACAACAAATCCAGACAAAATATTGAAAACGTAACTCGTTGCACATTGTGCGAGTGTGAGAGTGAATGGTTGTTTGTCTCTATGTGTCCCTGTGATGGACTGGAGACCTGTCCAGGGTGTCCCCCCACCTCTCACACAGTGACACACATGACCCAAAAAGGAAGAAGCGGGTACAGATAATGGATGGATGGATTCCACATTATCAATGTTTTTTGAGTTCAGATGGTTGTCCTGACAGTATTTTTTTGTTTTTGTGCTGTAACGTAGCTACATGTTTTTTGATTGACACAAAGGAGGGAATCATGGTTTTTGCTGATTGTCAAATTTTCAGTATCTTATTTGATAGTATTTATCATATTTCTCATGCTGAGAATCATGGAAGTTAAAGCAAAAATATTTTAGTCCAACAGGATGACTAGTTTATGACTTGAATCCATATGTTCAGGGCTTAAAAGAGACCAACAAGGAAATGCGTAGGTAAATTTGACAATTTTAACACAGTTGGTGATTTTGTTTCATAGTACTGTACACTCTGCACCTGTTTGTTTTTATTGCTTAGCAACAATTACTATAATTTATCAGGATGAAATTTCTTAATGTTTTTTTTAGGTTGTTTTTAATCAGAGATTGTTTTGATTAAAAAGCCTACTCCAGCTATTAAAATAATGTTTCTTTCAAAGTAATTTGCTGCTAGATTGAAAATGTTTACACAGAGAGTCCAGAAGATTTGAACCAAGAGCCAGCAACTTCATATTACAAGAGTTTCAAAGTACAGTATTGTGTTAATTTGCATTTTATGTTTGATTTGATGTTTGTATAAAATACAATATCACCCGTTTTATCCTTTAAAAATGTACCTGTCAGCATATTTAAGTGTGAACTGGACCTTTGGAATTACAGCGTGTATCAGATGTACTGTAACGGTGACTATTGTACATTTTGTTCATTTGTCACAACATAAAGGAGTATTTTATTGGAGTTTTATGCTCTTAAGAATAAATCAGACCTGAGCAAGTGAAGAATTTCTGTAGATTAAAACAGCCTTTCAGAATAAAATGCACATCTAAGTGTTTAAGCACTCTGGCATCATGGTAGTTATTGAAGAATTTAGTGATTTTAAAAAGCAGGTTGTTTATTGTTTCTACATTACAATTTATCGCAACCTCTTTTTTTCAGCACCAGAACTCCTCATTTTATGTTTTTGACATTTTTATTTTGAAATATTGTTTTATCAAAAAGAATTGAGGTCAATAGTTTTGATGAATTGTTTCAGTACTTGTGATTGTTTTTAACCTAATTATAGTCTTAGAAAAGCAAAATCTACGATGATTCTATTTATTTTGAATTCCAAAGACATGTAATCTCCCTTCCATATAGAACAGTATACAATAACTTTGCCTCTTGACTGTCTGCTATTGTGTGTAATTTGTTTGAAATGTTATAATAATGGTTCATTCTATTATTAAAACCAAAATATTCATTTGCAGTTTATCATAAAATCATGTAGCTCTGCTATCATTTTTTGCTGTCCCTCATTTGTTCTTTACACAAGATTATCAAGACTGTCTACTGAAAATAAACAAAAAAATAAAATGGATTGAAACATGCTTTTATGTATTTATTTATTTATTTATTTTTGCACACATTCTTTTTGTTAATTCTATGTCAAATAAAGCAAAACACTCAGACTGTGAGGGAAAACTTCAGGAATTTCCTCTCGACTGTTAGGGTAAATGTTTTTGAAGACATGTTTGTACTCATACTACGAATTTTTCAACCATGACTGAAAATAAATTCACTCTAAACTCCCTAGTTCTAAAGAAAACTAGTAAACACCTTTTATGTAACAGTATTGCACATAGTTTCAAGACCATCATTTATGAACTATCTTGAAAAGCTAATGGCACAATTTTTTTTTGTCAAACACTGGTTGTTAATGTATTTTGCATGAACCCTCCCCCACAAAACCTATCTGACTTTTGACATATCCTATAAGACCAATCAGTAGGTAGGCAATGTTTAATTTGTTAGAATGATTTCCTGTTAATATTTTAATGAAAAACATTTTATTAAAAACCTTCCATTAGGTATTAGTAAGCAAGTGAAAATCTTTCATTTTTCCCTTTAGAAATTTAATCCCTTTTGAGTACATAAACAGTACTGTATATGGACTACAGTAAATGTATAAACCACAAAAAAGCTTTTATTTTGAAAAGTAACAAACGGAAGCCAGATAAACCGGAAGTTCGTCATTTGACAGCACCTGACCAAAACATTCGACGTTAGCTGAAGTTGAGGCTCAAACGACAGAAGAGCAGCGCTGAAACCATCAAAAGACGTCTGTTACCGGTTTAAACTAATTACGTAGCTTCGCAGCAACAATAAACAAAAGTATTTTCATTTAAATTTGGATGAAAAATTGTTTAAAACTCGTTGTTTAGTGATGTCATCGCTCACTAAATCTGCTGGTTTCGCAGTAAACTGACGCGCTGGTTCAAGTTTTTTCTAACCTACCACAGACAACACATGTGACGTTTTAACTTAGAGGTTTACCTGCTGCTCGTGCTGATGCCTCGTCAGGAGAAGACGAAGGGAAGAGGGACAAAAAGGTAAAATCAAAGCTACATCATTAATACATGGATCTGTATCGTTTTCTGGTTATGCTTATTTATTTATTGTTGGACTTCCTGATACAATGTAGTACGAGTTGTTCAGCAGGATTGCAAAAAAAAAAAAAAAAAAAAACTTGCATCATCCATGAAAACGAATGTCTCAACAGGCTTCTTTCATAATGTTTTATATTTATTTATTTTTATTCAGGCCAAAACTAGACTGGAGGTTTGTTCAGAGGTTCTGCAGCATCCAGAAGGTCCTGTTCCCATCATGGACCAGTCAAAGTGCTCTGATGTTCGGGACGCTGCTCGGTGTGACCCTTGCAGGTAAAAAGCTGCAATCACCACATGTGTGTTGTAATAAGGGATTTGTTACAGTTACCCAAGAAAATGGGAAGTCAACCGCTTTCTCTTACTTGTTCTGTATGCAAGTCGTCGTGGACACGCCCCACACACACTGTGAAGATCCCTGCTGTAAAGCTTCCTGACCTTTAGCTCAAACCTCACTTCTCAGTATTGTTTTATGAGTCACCGTTTGAACTGTCTTTTTAAAAAGGCAGCGTGCTGCTAACACGTCTTTTTGTGCCACCAGAGCAGCTGATCATTTACCAGGTGGGCATCCTCCCCAGTCACTTCTACAATGTGCTCGCGGACAAAGATTACTCCGGCTTCAGGAGTCTGGTGGGAACAGCTGTGGTGCTCATCTTGCTCAACTCCACAGTAAGTTGACATAACAGCAGAGCGTGATGGAAGCAGATTTTTTACATTTACTGTCACAGGGACATTTTATCTCTCTTTCTGGGGTCCAAATAAGGTTAAATACTATTGACGGTTTCCATTGTTTCACCTTGGAATTTGGCCAAAGTCAGCTGTTTGTTCATTTGTTGACAGCTGTGATCATTTTACAGTCTACACTTAAAACAGCTGTCTAGTTGAGCTTCATAACAATCAGTTTTATGTAACAAGTGCAGCACTTAAATTATGGATTTGTCTTAAAATTGTTTAATTGTGTCAACTTTACAACGTCAGTTTGACATGTTTATGTAGTACTTTTATGTACTTTATCACCATCTCCCAATGAACCAGATATTTTACCACAAAGTAAATGTTCATTGGTCAGCTGATCATTTCTACATCATCTAATTTGCTTGTACTTGTTGGTTGCATCTCAACCTTCTTGACATTTTGCAGTCATTTGAATCACAGCTACACTCTTTAAATGTTATGTCACTCTGTTTACAGATATATCAACATGGTTTCTTCCTCCCTCTTTGTGTTGCTCTCTTTTTTTTTTTTTCACAGCTGAAAAGTCTCGACCAGTACATTTGTAACCAGATGTACGTCAGCTGGAGGAGGACGCTGACCGAGAGCCTCCACTCTGCCTACTTCCAGGGCAGAGTCTATTACATCCTCAATGTGCTCAGAGAGGACATAGATAACCCGTAAGCTGGTTTCACAAACAATAATATTTAAAGCCTTTGCATCACTTGAAGGAATGCATATTAGCTCACTACCTTTCATTCCAGAGTTGTTAGCCTAAGGTGTTGAGAAATGACAGTTTTAACTCAGGTCATCCAATGGGAGTGACTTGCAGCTCTGTGTTGGGCTTTAGAAGGCTTGTTAGCTGTGGTAGCCATCTTCCATTGGGTTGATCCAACAATTATTTTCTGCAAGTTTCATTAAAATTCCTCTTGTGGTTCATGAGATATTTTACTAACTAGCAGATGGGAAAACACTTTATCATTTTGTCTGGGCAATGATAAATTTTATTAATTCATGCTTATGTATTTACACATAAATGTTCCACTTATAACTCAAAATGTGAACCAGTGCATGTTTTTGACAGCTATTGTGTGTTTATTATAATAAAGAGTTTTTATTGCCCGCTGTCATGAAAGCAAAATGTTTGTATAATTATGTGTGTGTTTTAGCTAAATATCTCATGACCCACTTGTTGAATTTCAACGAAACTCTCTGAAAGTAATAATTGGATGTACGTCCATAGCAGATGAACCTCTGGAGCCAACCCAGTCCAAGATGGTCACCACAGCTAACCAACCTTAATAAACATAAAAATGACCATGACTCAGTTTTACAGTCATCAAGCTAAGATTTGGTGTGGTAGTAGCTGTCACGCACTCTGAGCACACTTTTGACGGCGCATTGTTTTCGTCTCCTAGCGACCAGCGGATCAGTCAGGATGTGGAGAGGTTGTGTAAGCAGATGAGCACCATGGCTAGCCGCTTGATCATCTCCCCATTTACGATTTCCTACTACACCTACCAGTGTTTTCACAGGTCAGTGGAACGCAACATTGTTATACGACTGGAGCTGAAGTGATGTCAGAGTATTACACGACATGGAGCTCTGCTGTGGAGCTTTAAACTAACAAAACCAAGAATGTTACATTTGGTCATTATGTTTTTAAGTAAAATGACACTGTGGTACCACTGGAGAAAAATACTCTTGTTTTATTCCACTAACTTAAAAGGAACCACACTCGACAGCAGGAGATTTTTAACAGGTATTTTACATGCAAGGTCAGATTTTTCAGGACGGGTTACACAGATATACAGGAAGTACACACATGAAGACCAGTCACGAGAATCTGCCATGAGTTTTGTGTGCAGCTTGTTTTTATAATCTTATCAGTTCAGCCGAGCTCACAGACTCGGAGGTGTCCTTGAAGCGACAGCTGCACGCCTGCAGCCTCATCCAGCTCTCTCTGCTGAACAAAACATGTGATTCATGGGCAGAGTTAACATTCTCAGCCATAGTAGTTAAGAATATCCATAACCTTTGACCAAACATTCCCTAACTGGTACCTTTACAGCTTTATTGTAAAAAGTCAGGATCAATGTTTTTTTTTTTTTTTAATGAATACATTGTCTCGTCTGTTTAAATTGTTTTATGTTCTTGCTCACACTGATAGTTTGATCTTTAGTTTATTAATATGAAAGTAGTTCCGTCTTATACCACTTATACAAAAAAAATTACCTCTGCTTTTGTTTATATAAAATTTTGAGTATTATTTGTGTATTTTTTGTTTATTTTATAATAGTTTAAATGTAATGTTTTAACTAGTCTTTTTTATAAGAAGGCGAAACATAAATAAATGAAGCTTCTTTGCTTTGCAGCACCGGCTGGATCGGTCCTGTGAGTATCTTTGGATACTTTGTCGTTGGAACGATCGCCAATAAAATCCTAATGGGTCCGATTGTGTCGACCCTGTTTGAACAAGAAAAACTGGAGGGAGACTTCAGGTAACCACAGTACTGTGTACGCAGTGTGTCAAGTAACAAATACACACAAGTATCTGTAAATAAGAGCTTGCTGTAACAGCAGAGTCGTTGGGCCTTGGCGAGCTTTAGTTAATGTAGATCCTCTCAGTGTTTGCTGTTAAGGAAACTGGCCTTTTGTTAAAGGGAAGGATCTGTGTATGTTGGCTCAGAGCCTTTGACCTTCTACAAACAGGATATGGTTTGGTTTCTGAAGCCTCATGTAGAAGTAGTTGGGATTTATCTTGAGGAAACAGTTGGAACAAGTTTGTAGCTTAAATCGCGTTGCATTTGTTGTGACAGTGTTTCAGTAATTTTTTTTTTTTTTTAACAGATTTAAGCACATGCAAATCCGTGTCAATGCAGAGTCTGCAGCTTTTTACAGGTGAGACAGAAAAAAACTGACAATGAGGCTAAAACTCTCAAATCATTTGTTTGACAGTATTGTGCACAGCAAACTTTTATGAATGTATAAATGTGTAAAAGTTCACTAGGCATCATGTAAGTGCTCTACGCATGATGTGCTACAGTTTGATTGATGTGAAATCACATCAGCATCAGGTCCTTTCTTGTATGTCTTCAGGGCAGGAAGAGTCGAGCACATGAGAACGGGCCGAAGGCTGCAGAACCTGCTGCAGACCCAGAAGAGTCTCATAAACAAAGAACTCTGGCTTTACAGTAACAAAAATACCACAACACACACACACTCACTTTCATCTGTCAGCACCTGAACTGTTGTTCTGTTAGACTGGACGATTTAATCTCACTTGTCTTTTCTCAGTTGGAGTGAACACCTTCGATTACCTCGGCGGTTTCCTCAGCTACATTATAATCGCCATTCCCATCTTCACTGGTGTTTATGATGGGCTCACTCCCGGTGAACTTAGTGCACTCATTAGTAAGGTACGCTTGTCTACTATTTAAATTGCCTCTTTATAAATAAAAGTAAAACATTTTTATAGAGATGCTGCTGAACAAATAAAATGAAATTTTACCAGACCATACCATTTTATTTATCGAGCACTTAAAACAGCGACAAGCCGACAAAAGTGCTGTACAAACAGAAAAACAGGCAACACATACCAGGCAAAGAATGATGTTTTTCTAACTGTGAAACAGAAAAAAAAAAACGTACACGTCATATCTAAATATTGTCCTGTTAATTGTTCCTTACTGACATTTGAGGATGAATTAAAGTACTGTACAGAAATCAGAGCTGTTGTTTTTATTTTCGCCGCTAGGTGGCGCCAAAACTCTTTTTAATAGTTCTTGGACTTTTTTTCTCTTCAGAGTCTAGAAAAAGAATAAAAACGGGTCACGGCACATCTGTAAGTTTACTATGAACTCGTGTTAATGTCTTATTCTCTGCTCGTGTTCTTCCTCTCCTTGTTTGTATTCAGAACGCCTTTGTGTGCATCTACTTGATAAATGGCTTCACGCAGCTAATAGACCTGTCAACGACTCTGTCAGATGTGGCTGGTTACACCCACAGGTATCCCACCGCATACTCAAACCACAGGATAAATAGTAATTTCAGGATTCGTGTGTGCCGTTGCCCTCAGGTTCACTGAATCTGTGTGTTGCTGTCAGGATCGGGGAGCTGATGGAGGTGATGGATGACATCCTACGAAAGCAGTGCGACTACGATCCCGCATCCGGGGAGAGCTACGACTTTGACAGGTCTGTGTGAGCTGCTTTAAAATAATCTGAACAGCTGTTTTAGGAAGCAGGAGTCGTATTAAAAACAGAAATAAGACATGAAAAAAATAGTTTTTCAAAGTCTTGTCAGCAGAATCATAAAATTACTTATTAATTTTTCAAACAGTGACTTCAACGTCCACGCAGACCCCGTGGACACGGCCTTCGTCTTGGACCACCTCTCCTACAAGTCTCCGTTCTCAGAGCAGCTGCTGGTGGAGAATCTGAGTCTGAAAATCAGTCAGGGTGCTCATCTGTTGGTGGTGGGAAACACTGGCACCGGAAAAACATCACTACTGCGAGTCCTCAACCGCCTCTGGGAAGCACACAGCGGTGAGACAAGAGGACTGAATCAGTTTAGAGGTTTTCCTTCATGACCCGTTGGGGCTCCTGACACGAGTTTAACTGCTCAACTTAAATCTATAACAGAAAGCTTTGTCTGTGCATGAAGGGGCGACTGATGGCAACCCCGTAATACTGCAAAGGTTTTGAAATGTCTGATTTCTACAATTTATACTCGTACGTGTCTTAATAATTGTCCATTTTGGTGCAGGTTTTGTTCAAATGACTACATGTTTCGGACCCCGAGGAACGCTCTTCCTTCCACAAAAAACCTACATGACTGACGGCACTCTGCGCGAACAGGTATCGAATCTTTAATCACCCTGTAATGTAGGTTTGTCTATAGTTACAAATCCAGGTGTTATGCTACAGTCATCAAATAATTTCCATCATCTTTCACTAATACTTTTCATTCCAACAGGTTATTTACCCACTGAAGGATATTTACCCTGCATCAGGTACATCATGACCAAGTTTACATTAAACTGTGCAACAAGAATTTTTTTTCTCCTAAAATAAATGAAAATAAAAGCTGTCATTATAGTATTTTATAGGTTTATTTATAATTTAAATCTAAGCATTATTGTGAACTCTTCCAGGATTATTTTTACTCTGAAAATGTTTCAGTTTGGTCTTGTTTTTCTTTCATATCTTGGGGACTCCCCATTTGTGCAGCATCAAGTATCTGCTAAGTGTTGGCTAATTTAAAATGATGATATTCATAACTCTTTGTTTCCCCAGGGTCAGTGGACGATGACAGAATTATACAGTTCTTAGAACTTGCTGGAGTGGTGAGTTGTTTATTGAAAAATAGATTTTCACCATAAAAAGTTCCACTTTATTTGATTGGGTTTTGTCTAATCTTGATGATTTAATTTATTTGCTCATTCTGAAGCTAACATGATATATTTTCACAGTCCAGCCTTCTGAAAAGGACTGGTGGGCTGGATGAGAAGGTTGACTGGAACTGGTAAGAACAGAAAAAAAAAACAAAAACAAAACACTGTTCTGCAAGACAAATCATCCCAACTCTGACAAAGGCCTTCTCTCTTCAGGTCGGATGTTCTGTCTCCTGGTGAAATGCAGCGCCTCTCCTTTGCACGGCTCTTCTACCTGCAGCCAAAATATGCCAGTGTGTTTCTCTGACGTTCTCACCAGAGCATCTTAGGAACAGGAAGCTTGATTAAAACTGATCAGAATACAGTTTGCTGATTACACTGAACCACCCTGTTTTTGTTTGCATCAGTTTTAGATGAGGCCACGAGTGCTTTGACGGAGGAAGCCGAGGCACAGCTGTACCGAACGTGCAAACAGCTGGGCATGACTTTGGTCAGTCTAGGCCACCGTAGCAGCCTGGTAAAGGTAGGCTAAATACTGAGCAGACACTTTGGAAACCGGCATTGACTTATTCCTTTAAGACTTGATGCAACACATGAATATATGCATTAGATTGACTGTGTGCTTCAGTTTACGTGTAAAGAACTGACTTGAAATGAAAATGGGAACTAGAATTCAGAAAGCATTTTTTATGTTCATTATATGTTTGACAAAACCTTTCAACCACAAGCTTTTCACAAGACTACAAAAATCAATCATACAGGAGCACCAGTATATTCAAGTACCAGTAATTTTTTCCAACCTGACAAAACTTTATCAATGATGAGCTGACTTCTTTTTTCTTAAATCTGCTGTCTGAATCTTAAAAAAAAAAAAAAAAGGAATATATATTAACTGTCATACTGATTCTCTCAGTACCACGATGTCCAGCTGAAGCTGTGCGGAGGAGGCCGATGGGAGGTGACCAAATTAAAAGGAGCCAGAGAAGAGGCAACGTGAACATGAGAAAACGTGGGAGGCAAGAGTGAAAATACTTTTTTATTCATTAGTTTGTGTCAGGTGCTCTCGAGCATCAGTCCTGTTGGCACCTTCAGTATGTTTTTATTTTCCGAGCTAAAGTAATGAAAATAAAAAAAGTGGGAATGCAACGTTCTAAACAGTTCAACTGTTTCAAAGCTACAAAATGTTCTCGCCATATAAAAAATACATTTAGGTTCATTATTGTAAAATATTTGTTCATTGCATTTTGTTCACACTATTTGATGTGAATTTTAGTCAGAAAAACAATGGTCTGAGAGGAACTTCTACTTAAAACAAAGTACATCTGTGCATTTCACAGTTTAAGAGCTAAATGTTAGTGTTCATTAATTTAATAACATTTTAAAATTTGGTCTTTTTTTTCTCAAAAGGCACAAGTTGGGTTAATTAAAATGCAGCAATATGAATGTGGTACTCTTCATGTTTTTCATTAGATTGAAATGTTCTGTTTTCTAATTAATTTGTGCAACGCTCGTCATTTACTTAAGAGCTTTTTGTGGCCTTGAATAATCTCCTGAACTGCTGCAGGATCATCCAAAGTGCTGAGGTCACCCAAACCGTCCAGGTCGCACTCCACAACTTTCCGCAGGACCCTCCGCATGATCTTACCAGAGCGAGTCTTCGGCAGACGCGTAACAAACTGCGGCACACACACCAGAGGAAAGTCAAATCGCTGAGGAGAGTCTTTCAAATCTAAGTTGCACCGTTTAAAATCTAAACTAGTTTTACCTGGATGAAGTCTGGACAGGCGTACTTTGCAATTTTTCCAGACACCAAGTTGCTCAGCTGCTTGGACAAATCTGCCTCCTGAATGTTTACGTCTTTTTTCAGCACCACAAAAGCATACACACCTGGAGGATGAAGAGAGACTTGTGTTTTATGTCTGGACACTGGAACACATGGTGAAAAGAGTGTGTTACTTGCCTTGTCCTTTGATGCTGTGAGAATACCCTATGACGGCAGACTCAGCCACTGCAGGACACTGATTCTGTCACAAACACAACAATCTAAATCCTGATGCACATTTTACATTTGAAGGAGACTTATTGCACAAACTGAAATTATTTACTCTGTTTAAAGATTTTTCTTATATTATAAATATGTCACACCTAATGAATTGTCTGAATTTAATGTAAATTGGTGCTTCTCTAATAAAGCAAAGGAAACCAAATGGCAAAATGTCATGACTTTTTTTTTCTTTCAACCACCATCACCAACTATCACCAATTTCCTGCAGGATCAATAAAGTTCTATCTTATCACTTATAAGTCCAAAACCCAGTTGTGATGGATACGTTCATGCAAGCGTGCTCAATTACTAGTTGACACTTAAACAGAATTTACCACTACGTCTTCTATCTCCGCCGTCCCAATCCTGTGGCCGCTCACGTTAATGACGTCGTCGAGGCGTCCTGTGATCTGGTAGTACCCCTCCTGGGATCGATGGGCACCGTCACCGGTAAAGAAGTAGCCTACAGTACAAAAACACAAACAGAAGGACACACGGGTTTTACCTCATTGTGCTGAAACAAACGGCGGATCCTTAAAAACATGCCGTACTGTACCTGGATAAGGTTGGCAGTAGGTCTCGATGAATCTCTGGTGGTTGTTATGAATAGTTCTGGCCATACCAGGCCATGGTTGAGCCATACACAGAGCTCCAGATATGTTGTTGGAAGTCAGCACGTTGCCCTGGAGAAACAGCAAAAAAAATAAATCTGATAACATGAAAACATTGTTCCTCAAAATGAGTTTTTATCAGTTGAGATAAAACCAGTCAGTATATGCTGTTAATATTTGGAACGCAACATGGAACCCTGTAAATCCTGTCAAAGAGGAAGTTTGTATCGGCTCAGAAATATTACGTCTGTACGATCTGTATTGCAAAAGCAACTACCGGTACATCAACAACAAAAATAATGTGGCAGATTTTTTTTAGTGTTTGGCACACAGACAGTGGGTCTGGAGTGTATCAAAAGTGACACAGCTGCTGACTATTTTATAATCCCAATCTCACACACACATAACCAAGCCCTCACCTCAGTGTCCATGAGCACTGGCTTAATGCCAAAGAAAGGTCTCATAGCCATCCCAGGGACAATCTCTGCATCTGGTTCTGAAGGCTTTGGGGCGATGCAGATGCCTCCTGTTTCTGAGCACACACACAACAAACACAGTTTAATAAAGCAAAGTTTTTATGCAGACATTTCCATTTTGTTAATTATTAAAAGAAGACCTAATAAGGTGTTAGTTGTAGCTGCTATTAGTTTCTTTATCCTGACTGGTGCTCAGTCCCAAAGTACGAGATCCAGAACATTATTTTAAAACAAGCCGCAATATGTAAATGCAGATATTTGGTGTTAAAAACTGGAAAGTAGTGAAAAAAAAATGAATACTTAAACAACAGTAAACTATTTTTTTAGAAACTATTTTCAGTTTTTGATATATATACACAAGTTTAATTTTGGTGTTCCACAAGGCTCAATGTTCAGGCCACTATGTTTTCATACACAATATTTTTCTTCTATCACATCATTTATAACAGTTTAGTCTCACAACATGGCTACATTAACAACTACTTTTTAAACTGCAGTACTCTCAAGATTACAATATGCGTTAGGGTCCTTAGGAATGACTCTTAGCTAATACGCTTGATTTTAGTTCAATATGTGTAAAATTGACTGTTAATTTTAACCATTTCATTCAAATCGGTCCACTGGTACTTGAGATATTTAGCTAAAAAATGAGCTTACAGACACAGGCAATTACATAAGTGCCCAACTTTCATTACAGCAGGCATTAACTTATTGTTTATCACACTGGATACATCCTTGGCCAATTTTTGTTTTACTTAAACATTTTTCTATAAGGACATTCTTATGTATTTACCTGGTACTGTAATGTGTTTTAATAAATTTATCATCCTATTTCTGTCCTTATGGCTTCAGTGCTAACCAAACTTTTCAAATTCTGATTCACAAAACAAGTAAAAACTTGTGACTCAAACTGTTGTTGGGTGTACAAACAATGCTAATAAACACACATAAGAATATAATGATTGCTCAATGGCCCAAATACTCATAATATTATCAGTTTATGAATAATAGTTTTTAAATATTTTATAAAAATTGACAGAATAATGCTTTTTGCAAGCATCTTTACATTTGATCTGATTTCTGCAAATCATTCACTTTATTTTTTAACAGCTTATAGTGATGTCCTCCTGACCCCAACTACTGCTTTATAATAAGTTTGCTTGTTCTCTTATTACCGAACTTTTCAGCAAAGTGTAATTTTTTAAATTTAAATAATCATTCTTATGCTGAAGAGCAGAAAGATGTATGTACTTAAAATCAAAGCAAAAAGGAGCAAAATGAAACGTACAGTAAAAGACAGAGCTCAGCTGAGTAACGGTTTGTGAATCCGACATAAGCCCTTCTCATGGCTCCAGATGCAGATTATGAAATTACAGCCATACTAAGTAAATTAAATGCAATTAGAGCTGCCCAGCCCTCGGGGGCTCCTGTAATCCACCTCGTGGTGTCGGTGGCATCAGTGGAAAGTAGGACGCAACAGATGATGCCACAATAGCATTAGCAACCAGCATCCTGTTCACTGTGAGAGTTGTGGTCAAAATGAGGTCCCAGACAACACAAAAGTTAATCTTTCCACTCTGCATCATCCAGCTGTTTTATATTAAAGACAGGAAATGACATTTATATCGATGGAAGCTTACTTTATTGCCAATCTCTGTCCTTTATCTTCTCACCTTGTCCTGGATGATCCAGGAAACAGATCGTTTTCCAACAATGGATGAAAATCTATTTCCCCTATCTGAACATGCTACTTGTATTCAGATCAGCTAAATGGCCTTTACGAATAATGCCACTTAGCCCTAATTGAAAACACTAGTCCAGAAAAATACCATAACAACATAATCCTTTTTAGTGAAGTAGGCTATTTGGGTATTATATTTGTGTCTCCAGCTCTTAAGCTCCTGATGCTCTGACGTTTAATTATCATCAGGAATAGATTTTTGCCGTTCATATGGTAATTAATGCGTGTTTGCCCCATTTGGTTTTCACTCACTCTGATTAGGACGAACAGAGGATGAAACGCATCGTGTCAGACGGGTCTGATGTTTATCCGCAAAATCGTCATTATTAGCAAAATCAGCTCATTTACAACATGTCATTCATCACGGATGAAGAATGGCCGCGCTGACCAATACAGCTGCAGCTTCTCACGCGTAGTCCCTCTCAGGATGGCTGTGCGTACATATTCACGTTGTAACTTGGCAACTTGTTCAATGTCAATAAAGTTTCTCTGACTCTGACTCATTACGTCCACTTAGGCTACAGCTGTGGAGGCATAAAGGTCGTTTTGTTATAAATTTAGAGGCTTTTTAATTTGGGGAAAAAGTATTTTTTGCTTTAAGTGATCATTCTAATGTGTTCTTTTATCGGAAAAGTATGTAATTAAATATATATCAGTTCGATCAGAACCCCTCTAGGCCACAGTGACTCATTTTATCAACATCTGCCCCTGCTGTCAAATTTTATCAACTGCTTGTTCGAGCTAATAAAGTTGAGCTTTTTTTCTTAATTATGTTCTTTCCAGAAGAAAAATAAAAGCTGGCAGTGTGAAGTACCGTATTTTCTGCCGTAAACGTCGCACCGCCGTATAAGTCACATCAGTCCAATTAACGGTATGTCCAATAAAGTGGAAAAGATCCATAAATATGTCGCATCGCCAAGTTGCATCTATTATGCGTCACCGCTGACGCGTCGCATAAGTTACACGTCACCACTGACAACCTGGAAATGAGGGCCGGTGTTTTACCAAAAATGGATTGGCTGCCAAATGGCGGCTACAGGAGCGTGCACGGAAGGACTTTAACAAGATTAACACTTAAAAACAATTGTTTGTTTGCTGAAAATTACAGCAAAGGTGTGTCTCAGTTGAACGTTTTCTTAATAAATGCACTTTAATGGTCAAATCAGCTGAATTTCAAAAATAGTTTTGCTGCCTCCGTGCTGCAAAACGTGCACGCGCAGCCAGAGGAGGTGCTGCATTTCTTTAAAATTTAACAAGATATAAAAAAAAAATTGTTTGCTCAACATTATAGTAAAGATGTGTCTCAGCTGAACTTTTAATAAATGCACTTTGACGGTTAAAACATGGCAAAATGACGCAGACGAAATAAAGCGGCTTTAACATTACTACACGCCCACCTGCCCATAATGATGACAGAAACACCTATTATTATTTTTTTATTCAAACCCGTTGAATTCTTCATCCTCTGTGTTGCTGGCGAAGAGTTCTGCCAACTCCTGAGGTAGGTGATGCAGCTGCCTCCTCTTCCTCCCCACGGCTGTCAAAGTCCTCCTCCACATCAGCTCCAGCTAACATCTCGGCCTTTCTGAACCCCGACTGGATGGATTCTTTAGTGACTGAGGTCCACGCTTTATCGATACACCCGAGGACCTGCTGGAACATCGCGTGGCGCATCCGTCCTGTAACCGTGAAGCTGTGCTCTCCGTCCACCATCCACTCCTCCTAAAGGAGGCGCAGAGCTGCTTTGAAGCTCCGGTTCACAGAAATGTCCAGAGGCTGCAGCACTTTGGTCAAGCCTCCCAGGATGATGGCAGGAGTGGAGTTAAATGCTTTAATTTTATGTCCATCACCAGCAGGGCTTTTTTTTTGCTCTAAAAATGCGTACACCGTACAGGTACCCCGGTAGTCGTCAAACGCCTAGAGGGCCCATTAGCGCTCCTAGTGGCCGAAATTGGCACTGCTCCATTTTTTCAGTCAGAATGAATGGAAATTGTCATATCGCAGCCAAAAATTGGTCTAAAAATATGGGGGGAAAATACATAAATATGTTGCTTCTCCGTATAAGTCGCAGTACATGCAAATTAGGCAAAAAAAAATGTGACTTAAACACTGAAAAATACGGTAGTAGGTAAAAATGCTATTAATGACACAATTGGCTTGCCATAGACTGCCACCTTAGTTATACTCACTTGGAGCAACTGTCAAATCATGTTGATTTTTGCTGTGCCACCCTTGCAAAATGCTGCTAATTTAACCATTAAAACACATTAAATAAAATTTCAACTGACACACCTTTGCTCTAATTTTGAGCCATCAATAATTGTTTTAGGTGCTTGTTAAATTTTGAAGAAATGCACAGCGACAACTCCTTCATGATTTCCTCTGTTTGCTTGCTCTTGTGCGACTAGTTCGCTGTGGTGAAGATGATGAAGGGAGAAGCCGAAAGAAAAAGAAAAGACGAAGCTTGCTCTTGGAGCACAGAGGCAACGAATACTTTTGAAATGCAGCTGAGTTGACTGTCAAAGTGCATTTATTAAGCAAAAGTTAGACTGAGACACATCTTTGCTATAATTTCGAGCAAACAAACAATTGTTTTTAAGTGTTAATCTTTTTAAATTCTAGTTAAAGTCCTCCTTTGCACCCTCCCGTGGTCGACATTTGGTAGCCAATCAATTTTTCGGACAACACTGGCCCACATTTTTGGGTTGTCAGCAGTGATGCATAATAGATACAACGTATTTATGGATTTTTTTGCACTTTAATACATATTTGGACTGATGTCACTTATAGGGCAGTGCTACGTGTACGGCAGAAAATACGGTATATAATGCCTTTCTGGCTTGTCAAGACATTAAAAGTGCTTTACACTACAATCTTTGTCCTCATTTACCCATTCATACAGGAATAATCAGAGCTTTATCACATTCATACACTGATGGGACACACATCAGAGTGAATGAGGGGTTCAGTGTCTTGCCCAGGGACACTTCAACATGTGACTGCTGGTGGAATTGAACCCCCAGCTCTCATTGGAGGAACTACTGCTCCAACTACTCAGCCCCCGCTGCCTCATAGTAAGATGCTGTTTTCTCTTCTTAGGTATATGATGCAGTGGCCTGGTGGAAGGATCCTCCAGAGACATGAGCTTGACGCTTTCCTGGCCCAAGCTGTTTCCAGTCAGCTCTATGAACCTGACCAGCTCCAGGAACTCAAGGTGACGCTCATAAATTTTTGTGAATAAATTTTCACCTGTGCAGAAACACTTAAAGGTCCACTGACATGATGTTTGAACTTTGCATAAAATGGCACAACATATACAGGTAGTCCTCGACTTACGAACGGGTTCCGGACTTAAGAACGGTTCGTAACTCGATTCTGCCGTAACTCG
>JARVLU010000179.1:17475010-17488933 GCA_031762415.1 Simpsonichthys santanae | reverse complement strand
ATATACATACATATATATACAGTATATATATATATATACTGTATATAGTATATAAATATATATAGTTATGGGTTTGGATTTGGGGTTTTGGACTCTATTGCATTTTTGTTCCAATGCAATAAAACAAACTACAGTAATTTAAAAGGTAACAGATCATTATAATACTTGTTTTATTTACATAACAACTTTAGTTGCTGCATGTCCGGCCCCTGAGCTGCTGCTTTCAGAAACTGTGCCCCCCCTGAGCAGTTTTTTGTTGAATAGCCCTGAGTTGAACGTTTTTGATTTATGAGTAACTAAAAACGGTTAAAGTTGGCTTACAGCTCACAGAAGAGAAAAATACAGGAAAACAATTATCAAGGTTTGTGCATCCGTGCTCTGCCTAAACCTGATTTACTTTTGTCGATGGAAGAACGGGAGGATTTGGGTGCAGAGTCTGTGGGAACGGCACCAGGGGGCAACACTGGCTGAGGGATTATCTGCTTGATCCAGTTCTTCATCCTGCAGGAAAGGAGGAGAAAGGTCAAAGATTAGGTGGAGTAAATGAGTCAAGTAAGGCATGCGCACCGTCAGGCTTTACACTAACTGTCCCACTGTTCATGCAGATAAAGCATCAGGACGAGGAGCTGTGGAGGTGTTTACCCTCACCTGGGTGTAAACTGAGAGGTCAAACTCTCCTCTTCTAACCCCTCGTCTTCTGAAACCACCTCCACCACGGGGATGTGTGGAAGAGGGTCATATTCTGAACACACAACCCCACAAGAGATTAACCGTGAGGTGTATTCCATTTAGATTATATTAACAGATACTTATCAGTCTTCATGAAAACAGTAAATATCAACATGATTTGTGAAACATACCTGGCATCGTTGCTACTTCGTACACCTGTAACGGCACAAAAACAAGCGTTAACAATAAAAATCAAAGAAACGTTAAACGTTCCTGTATTGAAAAAGAGCTTATTTTTTTGTATTTTGTCTAAATGTGTGATTTATTATGCAAACACCATCAGTTTTAAACATCCTGATGTGAAACCAGGTGGTCTGGATGCTGCAGGTAAGACGGTTCTTAATCAGAGTCTGCGTTGTAATGGAGTCAAATTAGCGAAGGACTTTAACCTGGATAAAACGCCCCTTTAAACGGCTTTCTAGCCTTAATCCGTGCACATGATTAGTGTAACGAGCCTGCGAGGTCGTGTTAGGGTGATGCAGTCAAACAACACGCAAGTCACAGGAATAATCCTCTGTTTAGTGGCCGACATACAATAAATGGACAAACCATGGCACCATTATCACCTGATGACAAAATGCAGACCAATAGGCTATATATATTTTTTATATATGACATTTTTGTCCAGGTGTGTGTGTGTACACTAGATGAAACACTACAACTGATTAACTTTTGGAGTCAACCCAACTATAATGGCCATCTCAGCTAATTCAACTTAGCCAACAGAAAAATGGTAAATAACTCAGTCCATTTAACATATAATGAGCTAAAATTAATTGTGGCAGTAGCTGAGAGTCATTTACAACACACATTGTGAGCATACCATATTTTTCAGCCTATAAGGCGCATTAAGCAATACAAGTTCATTTTGACAGATATTTGATCACCACATAAAATTGGTTCGAGTGCAGTAAGCACAACCAGAATGAATACATAAGGTGCACCGGATTATAAGGCTCACTGTTGATTTTTGATAAAATTAAAAGATTTTAAGTGCGCTTTATAATCTGAAAAATATGGTAATTTGTTTTTAAGCTTTGACCCAAATGGCAAAATCCTTATTTTTCATGAGCGTAGTTTAAACTCTGGTGTTAAAGGTCGCGGGCGATAAGCACTCCTTCAAAGAATGGTGGTTGTTTATTATTTGTACCAATTTTAATAAATGTGTTGGCTTTCTAACGTTCTCGGAGCCCCCACCTCTGTGTGCTCTTCTGCTGTGTTTTTGGTGTCATTATCTCGGTACTTCTCGTCAGGCTGGGGCAGCACTTTGGTCAGACCCTGAGTGACCCAGCTGATTACTCCGGACCTGAGGGAGGACCCGGCTGTGAGAAAAACTTCAGCTCTGCACATTCTGACAGAAATATTGTCTGGAAGCATAAAGGTGTGGTACCTTTCTCCATCCTCCCCTGGCTGTCATATAAAAAAGAAGAAAAGATGGAGGAAACGATTAGGACAAGTGACATAATGGATCGTCAGTGTTGCTGGCAGATGTTTAAAATACTGTGCAAAAGTGTTAAACCGCCCCTCAATTTTTTATTTGTTGTCTGTATGGAGCCAGAGTTTGATGTAATATTTTGAAGTGGTCTAGTTAACCAGGCTCTCTGGAGTTTTTCATTGAACTTCAGCAACTTTTTCATCCATTTTCAGTCCAGTTCTCATATCTGACCATGACAGGATGAAGCGTTGGGTTAAAAATCAAGAGAAAAGTGGACAAATGGAGGACAAAGTAAAAGGAGACATGAAAATACTGCTTGCAGCAAATAAGCAGAATCTGAAAGTCAAGTCTTAAAGAAATACTAAAAAATACAAAGATCTAACACAACTTAAATGATGCATCCTCGTTCAACTGGGAATAATATTGATTGTGTCTATTAAATAGTTTTTAAAATTTTTAAATACAGTTTATTGATTTAAAAAAGGAACAAACTGTGTGTCAGTAACCAAGTGCCTAAAGATCCAATTAAAATTCCCTTCTTGTCTTAAGTGTCTGTTTTGTGTTCACACAGCACATTCTTTGAGTTCAAGATGCAATTTTATGTTCACATCTCAGTGCTGGGAAGTCTAAAAAAACATTTTCCTCTAAATTTATAGTTTTAGACTGAAAGTGGGTGAAAAGGCAGATAAAGTCCAAAAAAGAAAAAAACTTTGCAAGACTTTCGGAAAGCCTGAAAAATAATTAGTCAAGACCAGAAAGTCTGGCTTCTTCCTTCACAAACTTTGCTCAGGTTGAAGTAAACCCTCAGAAAAAAAAAAAAAAAACAGACTTTAAATCCACCCGGACTCACCCTGGAGTCTGAGTTGGTCCTGCTGAGCAGAGAAGATCCAGGAGGCTGGGGCAGGGTGCTGACGAACCCATTGGACAGCCAGCTGATCACTCCGCTGTTGTTCTGACTGTGGAGAAGGTGAGCAGCCTTAATGATGGAGTTTAAGAAGCTTGTGCAAAATAAAATAATAAATAAATAAATAAATAAAATTACCCATTCTCCAAAACGTCTGCTGTCTTTTTCTGTGTCTTCACTGTAAGAAATAAAAGCATTTTGATTTAAAAATTATCATTCAGATCTAAAAGAAACAATCATAAAGTTGAACATTATTCTCACCCTCGTTCTTTACAGGCTCCTGTGAGATTAAAAACATAAAAATTAAATAAAAACCCACAGAAATGATCGTGTGCAGTGTATTTCAGTGATGTCTTACAGTCTTGACTGGTTCATTAGTCCCTGGAGTTTCAACAGGTTGAGGAACCACTTTCACCACCCAGTTAAACATCCTGTCAAGACAGAGTGAGCTGCTGAAAAACTGCTTATAATGCTGCTGCTGCTGCTGCTGATGAGTTTACAACGCTCTCGTCAAAGGAGAGCCAGCTGACCTCCCAAAACACAAACTGGATAAAACTGTTAATTTGACAGAAGTTGAGCTGAACTGATGTGTGATGGAAGATGAACAATTTAAAGACACACGTTCCTGTAATAAACATTAAAGCTCATGATGGGAAACGTTAGACTCCATTAAGAGGCCGAGGTTCCACTCTGCTCAAGTGGAGGAACATCAGACAGACAGACAGACAGACAGACAGACAGACAGACAGACAGACAGACAGACAGACAGACAGACAGGCAGGCAGACAGACAGACAGACAGATAGACGGACAGACAGATAGATAGACAGATAGACAGGACAGACAGACAGACAGACAGACAGGACAGACAGACAGGACAGACAGACAGACAGGACAGACAGACAGACAGATATAGATAGATATTTGGAAAGACAAAAAGGCAATATTTGAATTTACAAAGTCTGATCATAACTTCTTTTTGTTTTCAGGTAGGTATTGTACATTGAAAATTTGTTTAAACTGATTGCTAATTTAAGTTGAATACTGTATTTATGTATTTTTCTGTTCCAATGAAAACATTCTAAATTACATTTGTCATCAAACCATGTGCTTTCTGCCTTTAATGACAGTGGAAAAACAGATTTACTGTAAATGTTGTTTGGTGCAACATTCTGTAGATTTGGTCTGAAGGTTGGCAGTGTTGCTCCAGAACATGGAGATTGTTATGTTTGATGTAAATTGGTGGACTGAATTTCATTCATAACTTTAACAGATATGTCATAAATTTAAGAAAACACAAAAAAATATGATGTAAACAACAACAACAAAGCCATCACATCTACTGACTCCGAGTACTGACCTGTAGGTGTGCCTGACCTCTGACCCCTTCTCATCCCTCTCCCAGATCAGGGCCACCCTCTCTGGACATGTGTGCACGTGGCGGTCCAAACAATTCACTGCACGCGCGCACACAAACATAAACACAGGCAGAGATGTCACTCATTGGCCAGCTCATCATAACATGATGCGTTCAGGGTACTGTTTGCGCTAGTGATTAGCCAGCATGATGATGCGTTCACTGTTCCATTAAAAAGTGCGCCAAACGCTCAAACGTACTTCCTTATTCACGGTTTCTGTTCGGCTCAAAGAGAAATCTCACCGGACACGTTCAGCTTCCCTCCCTCAAACCACTCGATCCTGCCTCGGCTCAGGTCACAGTCCTGCACCCTCTGGAAGGGTCGGATCCAGTTCAGCCTCTGGCGGGCCACGGCGGCCCAGAAGCGGTCGCTGTCGGAGACCGAGAAGTCCCGCAGCGCGTCGCGGCCCGACACCCCCTGAAAGGCCGCAGCCTCCGGCATGAACGCCGCGGAGTTCCAGCTGCTTCTCCGGCGCAGAACATTCAGACATGGAGACGAGGAGAAGCCCGGAGAGAAGGCGGCAGCCGCGGCCCGCAGGGTGCATCTGCAGGGGAGCCACATCGCGAAGGCACTCAGTGTGAAGCTCTGCACAACATGTCCGCCACACTTTAACACATTTGTGTGACGAGATTTTGGAAATCCTGCGCTTACTTCGTTTTTCTGTTGGTGGTGCAGAAAACTTGGAAAGTCCTGAGAGGACGGGCTTGATGTGTGATGCGTTTAAGGGCGGTCTGAAACCAAACCGTTTCCTGCCTATGCCACTTTTGAGACGTGGACCTTTCTCGATCTCTAATTTCTTTTTGTTTTGCTCACAAGAACCCAAACTGTACTGTATTTTAAAGCTTCTCACTGCAAATTATGAAATCAAACAGAAATAGCACAGGCGGTCCTAGCCTATTTGATGCCCTGAGCCCTGCCCCGCCCCCCAATTTCTCGGAACAGCTGCTGTCCATAAGGAAGTTCTGAAACTTTTTAAAGTCAGTTTACACTATTGCACGTCAATAAATTAAATTACACAACTGGCATGTCTTGTTTCAATAAGTTAATAAATCTACACCATTACTTTTCAAACAAGAAATACAGATTAAACTACAAAACAGCCAAACACTTGTTCAAATTTTTGCTAAATGTTAGTCAACCCCCCACCCACTTCACACACACACAAGAAGATTCCTGCTGGGGGAAGGTAGGTTCATCCTCAGGATCAGACAATGTGTAGAGACACATTTGTGTCTGAGGAGGTGGATTGTTCCTCTTCCTGAAGCTCCAGAACAATTGCTGAAGATGTCTGTGTGGCTGAGGATGAGGGTGGCTCCTCATCTTGGCCTGTGGCAGAGGGGTGCCCCAACATAAGTGCTCTAAATTTGCATTAATATACCATACATAAAAACTCTTGACACATCATACGTATCATTATCAAACATTCATAATTATATGCTTCACAATGGTTACAGGCCTGGGCTATTCAACTGGCAGCCCGCGGGTGACTTCAGTCCAATCCACCAATAAGTTCATTAAAAAAAATATATATATATATACAGTATATACATTTGTTCCTCGCTACATTGCGATTTGTTTTTTGCGGACTTGCTCTATTGCAGTTTTTCAAAATGAGATCGGACATGACACACAATGGCTGATTGATGGATGAGCCACACAATCGGCATGGATTTTTTATTAAAAGTATATATTTTTAGCACCTGTGTGCAGCCCACAGCTGTGGGAGAAACTTCCTCCTGCAGCTGATCTCTGCTCTGCACGGAGATAGGAAAAGTGGGCGTGGCCGAGAGTGCAGAAGGCAGGGAGCTGAAATCATGGCAGCCTGCACTCTTGTAGAGCGTTTAGAGTTTAGAAACATGGTGGCGCAACTGGTAGAGCTGCTGCCTCTCAGCGAGCCTGGTTCAAATCTCGCTCCGGGGGCCTTTCTGGTTTGAGTTTGCATGTTCTCTCCGTGCATGTGTGGGTTTTCTCCAGGTACTCCGGTTTCCTCCCACAGACCAAAAACATGCATGTTAGACTGTTTGCTAGCTCTAAATTGTCTCTAGAGCAAATGGTTGTTTGTCTCTATGTCCTGTGATGAACTGGACATGGGCACCAGCAGCACCAGCGACCCTGAAAAAGAAGAAGCGGGTAAAGATGATGGATGAATGTGGGAAGGGTTTAAAATGCCTTTATATACTGGGAGGGAGAGTTCTGGTTTTGGGTTCTGTTTATTGAATTTTTGATTAAATGCAATAAACAAACAAATTTAAAAGTTAGATCATCGTAATACTTACATACCTTCACAATGACTTTAATTGCTGGATGTCCAGCCCCTGAGCTGCTGGCTTTCAAAAACTGTGGCTTCCTGAACAGTTTTGTTGAACAGCCCTGTTATAGATTATAAAACCATCGTTGAGAAGTAGCCCAATGCAATACTGAGTTATTACAGCAGGCTAATGTAACTTTTCTATGTGAAGCGGTGTCGTACTTAAATAGCAAACGACTAACAACTACAACAAAACAAACAACCCTGTATATGTATGTCCCATTTGTGAAATATTCAGAAAAGGACAAATCAACACCTCTTCCAGTTAATGGCTGTTTAACATGGTCCAAGATCATTCATTTGCCTTGAGTCATTATAGTACCCTTATATTACTTTCCCATGTACCGTAATATGATCTATTTTGAAGAATTTCAATCTTCAAAACAGCAAAATTATCTGCTGAAAACATGTTGTCCTAAGCAGCTAAACGTAAACAACAGTTAACAGCTTATGTTATTAATGAATGGTAAGTCTATCTTGCAACAGGCTATAGCCTGCAGAACACCTTGACATAACCTTTCATGTTCCAAAAGATGATGCAGCATGCATACATTAATGTTTTGCTTCCTCCTCTTCTTTTTTTCTTCATCCTAAACTGGGCACCTGAAGGCTTTGACCTGTTGTCCAGCTTCCATGTAAATGGCACTCCTCCAACATGAGTCACAAAAACAAACTAATTCATCTTCCTTGGTGTACGGATTCTTTTTCTTTCAGGAATTTCCCACAAATAAGCCGTGAACTATTGGATGCGTTCACAATATTATGAATGAAATGGGCTTTGTTCTGGAGAAATCAATGGTGTGCTTTAGTGAAGTGTTAGATGCATTTTTGGCCCAGCAAGGAAGACAAGAGAATCCCCCTCCCTGCTTTCACTACCTGTGTGTCAGATCTCAATAGAAGCTACACGCCCTGCACCAGGCGGAGGGCACCCACTCCCTGCAAGTGTGTGATAGGAAACAGATATGTAGGCTAGACAGGCTGTATGAAACAATGCGTTGGCGGGGTAGGGCGGGTGCGGGGCCAGGCGCTCATGCTGCTCTTGATGAGATATCGCCCTGGGCTGCTACCTGTAATACCCATATCAGAACTGACCCAGAATTTCATCAAATGAAGCCGTTTGAAAGAGGTAAGTGCAGTGGTTTGCCAGATATGAAACTGAAATGCAGGTGTGCACTCAGTGTAAACAAAGCACTCATCAGTGGAGGCGGTAAATCCGGTAAACTTTACTGACTCGGGTTAATCTGAGTTACTAAAGTGATCCGGTTCACTTGGGTCACTTCAGTCGGTCAAACAGCACCCCCATCTGCGTTTGCATGATTCAGAAATGCTTATTTTACAATTCCACTTACCAATAAATGAACAAACAACCTACAAATGATGGAACCAAAATGTTAATTTGTGTAAAATGCATGTTGTTTTAAACGTAAACATTTACATACAGTTCATCTGAGTGATTTCTGGGGATTCAGCCATTTTGCTATCCGGTTCTCCAACCTGTGGACTGTGGGCTTAGTCTGCCAGAAGACCTGTAGGCTCTGGTTTACTCGAGACCTTGGACTCATGAATTACTTGATTCAGTGAGAGGGTTTTTGATCATTAACCTGGGTAAGTCTGGAACCGACCTCAGAATCTGCCAAAACTCACGGGACTGACCTATTTCACTTTGGCTGTTTTCGTAGCGCACATGCTCGTTGGTGTCCTGTCACCAATTTTGCTTATACGACATGTTGATTTAAGGACACATTAAAGACTGATATGATAAACCACTGTGTTCATTTTATTTTTCTATGGATATTTTTTCATGAGTTTGTAACGAGTAACTTTAAACTGGTCTCGATCGTTAATTCTTCAGACGTTTTGAGTCTTTGAAAGTCTCTTTCTCAGTTCAGTCCCTACCAGAAATGACATTCAGATATTCTTCTGCTGTGACAAGTTAATTTTAGACCAGACACTACTTTTTTATTAACTTTCCATGTGTTTTCAGCATAAACTGCACTATAGACGCTGCTGTGGTACGAGAGCAGAACAGAGAATGAGAGAAAAACTTAAGTCCAAATGAATAAAACCTTTCAAGAGCTTCATAAAACCTGTTGAACAATCAAGACCACTTTAATTGGGGACAAGTTTGACTCTGAAAGCAAAATATAAGGAAGTACTTGACTAAAACATGGTTGATAAGAATGTTATCTGGTCATAAAGTCATTTATGAGTGTTTGGTGGAAGTCTGTGAAATGTTTTTTAAGTCTTTTGTACATTTGATTAAAAGCAGAAATCAAGTTGCTCTATGAAGCAAACACCGTCTATTTATAGTTCAAGCGCACGTGGCAGCCGTTACTTTATCTGCACGTCTCAAACGTCGACTCGGGGCGGGCGTGACAACTACCCTGTTGAGATAAACAACTGACTGGCCTTGGCTGTCCAGGTGTGTGAACCACGAAATGTGGCCTCTGCCACGCTCAATGTTTGGACTGCGTTTATGAGAAATACACTTTTTCATTGCAAATAAGATCAAGTTAATGTTCAAGCAGGATACTTGTTTGTATTTGATAGTTTGAACATTTATGCCCAAAGATAAGACAGTCAGACAGCTGCAGTGTCTGTTGTAGAGCTACAATCATCTGTGTGCTCAACGATCAAACTGATCTGGAAACACTTTTGACAGAGCAGAATAATTAGAAAATAATCTTGAATAACCCAGATTTATGTCAGTCCATGTGCACTTTTGTAGAATATGTGTGTTTTTAAGATTACAGTACCATGCTGCTGTAATACAATGTGATAAACGGTTAATGTATAAATAAAGAGAATGAGCTTACGTGTGGCTCATTCATTCATTTCTGCTGAACTGAATTTATCCTAAGAAAGAATGAACATGTTCAATATGCATCATCTAGGAAACATCCATCATCTTTACCCGCTTCTTCCTTCTCAGGTCACAGGGGTCACTGGTGCCCATATCCAGTCACTGCATGAGAGGCAGGGGACACCCTGGACAGGTCGACTCCAGTCCATCACAGGGACACATGGAGACAAACAACCATTCACGTTCTCACTCACACCTAGGGACAATTTAGAGTTACCAATCAGCCTAACATGCATTGAAAGATCTGAAGCGCTTGACCTTTACCTCTCTAAATGGCTTTAAGAATCTGTTGGACTCCTGGCAAGAACCAATGCAGACGTGTTCCTGTTTTTAGTTTTCTACATTTGCCTTGTAATCTATCTGTTTTTGCTACTTTGACATCTTATTTTAACTTGTTTAAAAAAAATTGTATGCCTCTTTTATGATTGTCGATTGTCACTGTTGTCATCATTCTTTGTTGAAACCAGGTCTCTCTTGTAAATGAGTCCTCGAGGCTCAATGGGATTAACCTGCCTAAATAAAGGGTGAATGAATGAAAATACTTGTTTTTCATCTGTGGAAGGAAACTGGAGTAGAAAACCCACGCGTGCATGGGGAGAACATGCAGACTCCACCAAACTGTTCAGCCCTCTGCATACTCATCTTGAACGATACACATTAGGAAAGGTAAATTATTTCTGGCTTATTGCTCCATCAGTGTGTGTGATTTCTTTACGTTCACTGGATGAAGCTGAAGATCGTAACAGAGACTACATAGAAATCTTCAAGATTATGATTACATATGACTTTGTTCCTCTCATTACTGGATATGAGTCATTTTTATTTGCCATAATGGAAAACAGGACTTCTGTTCAAACTATTTAACCAATTTCAATGGTTAGTCTAAAAATGCCTCTAACAGTAATGTTTAACAGTCTCATGACTGAGATGTTTTTAAAACTGCTTGAATAGGCAAAAAGAGGTACAGTATTAGCGTGCGGGTGGAAGGTACATGGTGCAACAACAGTAACTTGACCCAAGAAGCAAAATGTAACATTGTCAGCTGTTTTTCTTTAAACCAAGATGCTAACAAAATATTGTTAGCTGTAGCACCGTAGAGGATGACAGAAATGAAGAAAGTGGGATTCCTTGTAGAAATGCATGTTGCATGTCAAACGTATAAACTGCTGGGTAAAAAAGCAAACTATACTTTTATCAGCGCAGGTTTAAATTTGAACAGAGACAATCAGTACCGTACTTGCCGCTGTACTATTCACACCACTGTATAAGTCGTATCCATCCAAATATGTCTAATAAAGTGGAAAAAAACGTAAAATGTTGCTTTGCCGTAAAAACCGCATCTATTATGCATCAACGCGGACGCGTTGCATTTGTTACGTGTCACCGTGCTGACCACCCGGAAACGTAGACTGGTGTTGTGCCAAAAATTGACTGGCTGCTGCCAAATGGCGGCCGCAGGAGCATGCAATGGAGGACTTTAACATAAATTTAACAAGATTAACAGTTAAAAACAATTATTTGTTTGCTTGAAATTATAGCAAAGGTGTGTCTCAGACGAACTCTTCCTTAATAAATGCACTTTGATGGTCAAATCAGCTGCATTTCACCTGAGCACCTGAGCATCAAAATGCAGCTGATTTGATATTTGCTCCAGGAGTTCTGGAGTGAGACAAAGGTGGCCACTTTGGCAAGTCAAGTTTACTTTTAACTATTAATGAGACACTTGGCTTGCCATAAAGGTTGAAGGCCCTCTAGTGGCTGAAAATGGTAGTGTTCAATATTTTCCATGTCAGAATGAAAGATTGTCAGCTCTCAGCCAAAAAATGAGTAATAAATCTGGGGCGGGGGGCAAATACGTCCCATCACTGTATAAGTCGCAGGTATGCTAATTTATGCAAAAAACTGACTTAAACGGCAGAAAATACGGTGCTTGGCAGGGCTGGGTTATCACTTAACGTAAAGGGGTAAAGTTTTCAACCAAAAATTTGGGTTGAAATTATAAATTTGTTGAACTAAACGCCTAAAAAGTTGAATTAAGAAGAAGAAACCAAAGTCTGCCTTATTAGTTACAACTTGGATCCATACAGGGAGCTCGCACTAATCACTATTATTATCATCAGCTAGTAAGAATCCAAACTCACTGTCTGGTTAAGCAAGTCAACTAAATGAAACACTTTCTTACAAGTTCCTTTCACAGTCTTACCTTTAGTTGTTTATGTCCTCAAACAGATTCAGGCTGATCTGGTCAATGTCTTACTTAAAATGGTGAGCTGGGAAGAAGGTCCTGGCTCATCAATTCAACTGGGTCTGAATTTTTGAACAAACTAATCCAACCTATGACCCAGCAGCAACTGAGTTATGAAAACAAGCTGCCAACTTTTCATGGCAATGAGTGGAAATAACATGACAGAAACCAGTTTTCTCTTGTTGTTCCTGTTTATATTGAAGCTGACCAGTGATCATCTGCCAACGTCACAGTCCACAAGGATTCCTGCCTGACCTCATCTGTTAGTCATCCATCACCAGAGCAAACAAGAAGGGGCTCAGAGCTGATCCTTGCGGTTCCACCTCCACCTTGAAGATGTCTGTCCTGCAGCTCAACATGAGTTAGCAAAATACACGCACACACCACTGTGCACAAAACCACTCAGTCAGTGACATTAGTAATTTAAATATGATGCATTTTTAATGAAGCTACAGTAAGAAGACAACCACATGTTTAGTGTTAGAAGAGCAGGACGATTGGGAATCTGTCATGATGTGCGTCATAGTTTAAACAGCTGGAAACGCAAAGTTTCCAGCTCGTCACTTTATCAAAGTTTGATATTTTGTGCATGTGGTAGTATAAGCTGAACTCTTGTCATCACTGGGAGGTCAGAGGTCAAAGAAAGTATCCCATATGGAAAGGATCTGAATGTGGGGGTCCACTGATGGAGGATCAATGCTCAGTTCAACCTACTGAACAGGACTTCTGCCGCCGATAATAAAAGTTGCAGTGCGTTTTCAGTTGCTCCTCTTCACCTCCTGCTCAGTCCCCTCATCCTCAGCCTCCTCTTTCTGCGTCAGACTGTTGTTTGATTGGTCAGAGACAGTCTCGAGCACCTTGGCGCTGTGCTCCAGTGCCTTGGCTCGCAGCACCGCGATACTGTTCTCCCTCAGTTCCTCTTTGGAAACATCCTTACGCTGTTTCTGCCTCTCTTCCTCCGTCGTTTTGTCCATCCTTTTCTCCTGTACTGGCACCAGTGGGCAGCTACTGGGTTTTTCTGGGGAGGTATGTGAAGGCTCAACTGATTTCTTGTGCATACCTGAGGGAAGGGAAGTTACTGATATTAGATCTCATCTTAACAGAAATAAGCCCCATGTGAAATGATGTCTTGTTCTGAGGAGTTTAGTAAAGAAAAGAGAAAAACTGAAGGGTTAAAATGAGCCTCTTATTCAATTAGAGCTACATATTTGATTTAAACTAATCAATTGACATGAAGTGACATGAGACTAATCTGTCCTGATAAAGCAGGATTATCACTGTATTGATTAACGACATACTGATGACCTCATTGATCCCTATACGAGTCAGGATTACCCATCATCCTTTTTCAGAATACATCTCAGTTTCACAAAAACACAAATATAAGGAAAATGAACATTTATCTGTCAAAAGCAAGAATTTATTAGCTGGCACTTAATGTTTTTTGTAATTAAAAAAATCCTTCTTAATCTGAGAATTTGTGTTTCATTATGCAACATTAGTAATCCTTCAGCCTACCCAATAACCAGGGAGCGTAAGAGTCTGAGATGCCGTCCTTGGCTGACTTGAGGATGGACTCAGGCAGCGGGATGGAGTGACGGACCATGGCGCCGTACAGACCGTACTCCGCCATCACACTGCTGCGACCCCAACACTTCTCCCGCTTCCTCCACTTGGCCCTGCGGTTCTGAAACCACACCTGCAGATGAACAAAGACACAACCTAAAACATCTGCTGGCCCCCTCACTTTGTTCTTGTAAAAAATAATTTCAAGGAAAAGAAATGAATGCATGGAAATGTATTTTTAGAACAGACTTTACAGACTTTGTGGAAACTTGTTTGTATTTAACATGCAGATGGCACAGACGACAAACCAAACCTCCATTGCAAACAGATCAATTGTGGAAGTTTCAGGAGACGCCAGCAGTTTAACTGATGTCATGTCTCAGTGAGGAGTGTTAAAATGTTCATATTTCTATAGAACATAGTTGGGCATACTGTATTTGGATCTGCTTTATATAT
>JARVLU010000179.1:17401910-17411925 GCA_031762415.1 Simpsonichthys santanae | reverse complement strand
TTATTGTCAAATTTCAAACAATATTATCATTTATCGCAATAATTTCTGAGACAATTAATCGCCCAGCAAAATTTGTTTTCGTGACATAGCTACGGATGTTAGCAACAGAAAAGGGAAAACAACATGTCTCCTTACACAAGTCAGCAGGTTTGATCTTATTAACCTCAGTGTGAATATCATCTGACAAGAACTGAAGCTAAATAGCCTATAAAGCTGATTGCTGTTAATTATTGAATTGGTTAGTAGACAGTAGCTTCTGTGGCAAATACTGCTTTGTCATACAGGCTGAAGCACGCTGCAGTTTAGTACAAATTATTAAATAGTACAAGCTGGTATTTCCTCCGGTAACAAATTCTAAAAGTGTACCGGTACTTTATAGGCTTTGATATGGACACTGATCGCTGCGACTAGCAGAGCCTACATACACAATTTACATGTTAAAAAGTTAGTTTCATATTCATAAACTACTTGTGATTATTAAACCAGCTAAAGTCTTGAAATCATTGGAAGTCAGTCATTAATTACTGACTGACTTCAGGTCTGGTTTAGATCATTAGTTAGAGCCAATATATTTTCCTTCTATAACATCTGTTTTACACGACAGTTCTATTAAATTAACATTAATTATGAATGATACTGTTATTGTAAAGATATTTAATTTGTGGCACAAATTAGAGGTGACATTTAGATGAGCAGGGATTCCATCAGCCAATTTTCTCGCTGAGAGGTGAAAGCTCTACCAGCTGTGCCACCGTGCTGCTGTCCTCAGTACAATTAGTTCTAATAAGATTGTTACAATGTTTCAAATCATTTTTAAATTGTGGGTACGAGTGATACGTTTGGGATGAGACAGGGACAACAAAGTGACATCACACACTTCAGATCTTCAAATCTAGGTTTTTAAATACGTCAAAAAACAAAGGAGAAAACGTGCAAACAGCTGAAGATGAAAACAAGTGAAATCACACCTTTTAGATCTGGAGTGGTCTTCATCACTGATCTGTGGCGTTACATTTCCAACATCCTCTTCCATCTTCATTCATTTCTTCTGGTTTGTGGCACTGCGAATGATCACCTGCACGATTCTACTAGAGATGAAAATGAAGAACGTTAACAGATTTAAAGCCTGAGTTAAATTCACCAGAATGAACTTAACTCGCCTTCACCTGGACGGACGCAGCTCCGTGGAAATAAGCTTCACTCTTTGTTACTTTACAAAGCTAACCATCTGAGCAAACTGGTTTTTCCCACTCTGGGGTATGCTGTTTGTGGGAATCAGTTTGTTTGGTGGCTCCTCAGATCGATGAAGTCCTTTGAATGAAGAACGAAACATCTGAGCAAAGAACCGTCCAGATGACCTCTTTGAAACATTGTTGGATTTTTATCTGATTATTGAACATGAACTTTGGTGTAACAAAGCTGTGGTTCAATTAGAAGAAGAGGAAAAGTTTGTATCATTCACTCTGCACTGATGGTCAACAGGAAGTTTCTACAAAGAACCAATGTGGTGTTCATAACCCCCCCCCCCCGAAATATGTATTTTTTGTTTTAGTTCTGGGTTTTTGTTTTAGTTCTGGGTTTGGATTATTGCGTTGAACAAATTAAAAAGGTAACAGATCATTGTAACACTCAGTTTATTTACATGACGACTGGATGACCGGCCCTTGAGCAGTTTAGTTGAATAGTCCTGGTTTAAGGACCTTGCTCAAGGGCCCCAAGGTGTGAATGCTTCACCTTTTCCGATGTTTTTTTTTTTTTGGTCCAGGGATTCAAACCATTGACCTCCCACAGGCTCACCCTGTCTAACCTCTGCACCAGCACCATGCACTCCTCCAGTCAGGATAAACCAGCTAAATACAGCTAGTTTCTGTGATGTCAGACTCAGAAAAGCAACTTTTAAACACCAAAGTTCACGCTCTTTAATCCCAGGTATAAATCCAACTAACGGGATGTTCAGTCAGGTCATCTGGATGGTTTCTTTTATTGTTGAGATGTTTCATCCTTCATTCGAAGGACTTCTTCAATCTGAGGAGCCACCAAAACCAAAAGAAACCGTCCAATGACCTGACTGAACACTGTTGGATTTATACCTGGATTATTGAGCATGAACTTAGGTGTTTTGAACCACTTCAGCATGGCTGCCTTAGAGCTGACAGGGGAGAGCCCAGAGGCCATCTCATCTCCAGCAAACTGTTTTTCTAATCTGGGTGTGTGCTGTTTGTGGGATTCAGTTTGATTTGGTGGCTCCTCAGACTGAAGAAGTCCTTCAGATGAAGGATGAAACATCTCAGCAACAAGATACCATCCAGGTAACGTAACATTTTTAAAGGTAAAATTCCAATTTCATATAAAACTTTATTCCTAAAGTTAGCCCTCATTTCACTTTTGTTTTTAACCTCGTTATTGTTAAAGCAATATCAAAACATCTGAAGAAATGTATCAAATTGGTGCTACTTTATCTGTAGTCTTTATATTGAAGGCATTTTAGTAAAAAACACTCAGAATAGGACATTTAATGTTCTTGAAAGGAAAAAATAAAAACACTTTACACAACAAAATAACTCCTGTAAATCCATCCAATATTTTATTGAATAAAAGCCCAACACAAATTTACAAAAAATGTATCAGTCAACATAAAAATCACTGACTGTGCTGAATGCTAATTGTAAAAACTGTACCAGGACAGCTTCAATTATTCCCCGTCAAAAACAAGATCTGCAACCACCCACAGTTAAGTGACCCAAGCCTCAAACATTTCTAAAGAAAAAAAAAAAAAAAAAGCAAGGACACTGGATGGATCTGCAAGGGTTGTTATTGGGAACTGGTAATCTGAAAACTTCACATGAACAATAAAACAAAGAAAGTAAAGCAAAGGGACAAACGTTTGTAACTTTTCATTTCTTGTGACGACCTCCAAACAACTTTGTGAAAAGAGAAACTTGCATAAATGCATCAAACTAATTACGTTGGAGGGAAAACAGGATTTTTGGCTCCTGGAAACTTTTGATGGATGTTTCAGGAACAACCCGAACATGCAAGCAGCTCATAAAAGTGACTTGATTTACATTTTAAAAAATTTCAGAAAATAAACCCAGCCCATTAGAAATATACCAGTAGAAGCAACTAAGTGGCAATTACTTTGTGAAAAACAAACTAAATATACTGTTGAAAACATGTATGCTATTTAAGTGACACAATACAAAGTTTCAGTGGTTGCCAATTGTTTGAAAGTAACAACAAACCATATTTTAAAGAAGCCTTCACTTGAGAAAAGGGCACCGAGGATCTAGTTTGTGTGGTGTGACAAAGAACAGATTTCAACAGAAGGGCAGACACGTTCACTCATGGCACATCCACTCAAACTGAGCTCAAAATAAAAAAAGCCACTGAACTGACGAGATCTTAGTGAGCTGCGACACTAAAAACAGTGCAGAGAGAGAGTCTGCACAGCTTTTTGTGACTCCAGCTATAAAATGTATTTTCAGCCCCGTCAGGAAATCCTTAACACTCTCGACCTTTAAAACTAGATTTGGAGCCTCTCATCCCCACTTGCTGTTGTTTTGCTGAAGCTAGTCCAAGAAGGGTGGATGCTAGGATGTTTGCTGACTGGCAGGCAGGATCCTTCATCCTGAGGGAAAGGAGCCAGACGATCCAATCTACTCGATCAGCTTCTTTGCCTTGAAGAAGCGCCGCAGGTAGAAGACCTGCCATGTGGCCAGTCCAATGAGACAGCACATGGAGAATATACTGAAGTACAGCACCCGTGTGTTGGTGGACTCTGGACGAGAAGACAACAGTGACAATACTGGACATCACTTGATCGTTATACAACAATAAAACCACTAAATGTCCGTTTTCTTTTTGAATGCTTCCCAGTAAACACTTTTCTTTCTTACCGTTAGTGTCCCGCATCTCCTCCTCTCTCTTCTTCATGTAAGCAAAGTCGTTCACGATGGACTCCGACAGGTCTTCCAGCCGCCTCAGCTCAACCTCGAGAGGCTTCAGCTTCTCCACTTTCGCAATCTGAAGAGTCAAAACGGAGAAGAATGAAACCAGTGACAGGCGAGGAGCGGAGCTGGTGAACATTTGGTCCACCAGGTGTCCCTCTTGAGCTGTTCCAACTCGAGGAGGGTTGAAAGGTTTCTGACTTCCTACTTGTTTGAGGCTGTTTGAACATTGATGAGTTGTCGTATGTTAAAGTTAAATTATGTGATATCAGAGAATGTTATGGACAAAGATTAACGCCTAAATAAACAAATAAGATTTTGTCTGTTTAACTGCGTTAATCCATTATAATCCAACAACGTTCAGTCAGGTCATCTGGCAGCAACTCATCACCAGCACACTGGTTGATCCACTAAGGGAGTGTGTGCTTCTTGTGGGGAAACAAGTTTGTTTGTGGCTCCTCAGATTGATGAAGTCTTTCAGATGAAGGATGAAACATCTCAACAAAAACATAAAAATAAAAAAAGAAGCCATCCAGATGACCTGACTGAAAGGTGTTGGGTTATTTGCCTGGATTACAGAGCATGAACCTTGATGCCTCAATTACGTTTTATTTCTGCAGACATTTCTTTGTAATATTTAAATGTTTTTGATTAGAAGGTACATTTCAAATTAACATTTGAGCCCAGTTCTTGCGATCATTTTTAAATAACTTTATTAAAAGCCAAACAGTTTGTCTCATTTCAGATACCGTTTGTCAGCTGTAATTTTCTTTACCGCTCCGCTTCTCCTTCTGCAAACTACTAGTGCTTAGTGTATTTTTAGTTAGCGTTTCTCTTATTTCATATCTTAGATCGTATTACAGTTTTTCTTTTACATGTTATACTTTTGTTGGATGTAACTGGGACCAGGTGTGCACAATTTTGTTCCGCCTCATAACACGTGACGCGAATGACAAAGCACCTTGAACATTGAGAAAGCCTTTGAAACCAGCTCAAAAGCCGGTAAAGCTCAAGATTACTTCCAAATATTACACAAAAGCAAAGTCATCCAGAAACGAGGAGTGGCACAAAACGTTAGAGCAGAACTGCACACGCTGTACCATCATCTTGATTTTCAGCAGAAACGCTCGGACTAAACGTTTTTCTGTGGAATGAAACGAGGATCTCTTGTTAAAAATATCAAATCCAAATTCACTAACAATATACGACTATGAAAGAGCATTAAAAAGACCAACGTAAATAAAAATACTGTACAGAAACTACTTTTTCTCCTTCCATTTATAACCAAAATTACTTTTTTCCCCATCTTCTTTTTTGAAGTTTTAATTCTATCTGTTGTGTACAACGGGACAAATTTTATTTGAACCACTTAAAAAAGGCCCAACAACTTTTCTGTCAAAATAAACTACATATCATTTACACATCTAATGCTACGGTACATACATTTTTTCCTTTTTTACACTCCTTGAATAAAGACGTTTGTTTTCATTATTTTTAAGGAAATGTCACAACTTAGTTCTAATAAAGTTAGATGAAACATTTCATCTTTTATTCAAGTCTTCTTCAGTCTGAGGAGCTGCAACAAACTCAGCAGCACCTTCTCATAGTGGATCAACCAGTTTGTTGACGACAGCCAAAACTAGATGTTCACATGCAAAGGGAGGACCATCATAAGTGACCTGACGGCCGCTTGCTGTTCACAGAGAGCTGAGTGATAATAGCAATGACAGCAGTGTAAGAGGGTGACAGTTGGACACGGAGGCCTCCGCCTGTTTAATGACGGACAAGTTCAGTCACAACTCGTCTTTTGTTAAGTACTTCTACTACAAAGCTGAAAAAAAAAAATGGAAATATAAGATAAGGATACTGTGCACACATTTTTATTCATTAGAAACTTGAAGAGTTTACGAGACTGAGAAACATAAATACACAAACTGTATCTGCCAAAGAAACATTCCCCCAAGCGTTGCGAAACTTTTCAGGAACATCTTCTTCGCTACAGCTTGCACATTTATTCAAGTGTGATGCAAGTAAATACGTGCGCAACTTGAGCTCCACCCTCCTGTGCACAGACAGGAATGCCCTGTGAACATCCACCGACGCACCCGTTCAGATGAACAGTCTAACGTTTACACAACACGTGTGTTCAGGGAGGGCGAACCTCAGGTCAAATGAGTTCTCCTGCCTTAAGAAGTTCTCAAGGTTCACCTGAGGGAAGCAGATCCTCGAGAAGATTACATCCTAACGTGGTAATGCAGTGTTGTGTCCTTGTACAAGAAAACACAGAATGAAAAAATATTCCTCCTGAATACTTAACAGATTGACACTTTTATATCTAATGGTGACAAGAGATGCCCACG
Organism: Simpsonichthys santanae; assembly: GCA_031762415.1. Lineage (NCBI taxonomy): Eukaryota > Metazoa > Chordata > Actinopteri > Cyprinodontiformes > Rivulidae > Simpsonichthys > Simpsonichthys santanae. Next base: position 17,405,618 of record JARVLU010000179.1, on the reverse strand, counting down.
CTGTTAGTAAGAAGTAAATCAGTGAGTGGACCTGAGTTATAAATGCAACAATGTTTATTTTAAAAAAAAGTTGTGATTTATTTTAGCATTGAGCATCAGTTTCCATGAATGACTTGCAAATTGTTGAAACTTTTTAATCCAGCTAATTAAAGACAGTTGAGAAAAACCTCAAACCAACAGAATCAGGAACATTAAGACTTGGGATTTAAGGTAATTGATTAAGATGAACAGACTTGTATAAACGAGTGACTACCGTAATTATCTTCAATATTTGAATCCGGCCTTCTCAATAACTTTCTGAGTGGAGGTTAACGGCTCAGAGTAGGAGGCTGGAGTCATTTCCAACATCAACCCACAGCTGTTCTGTGCTGTGACAATGTTGGAGAACACACTGTTTACACACTCATGAAAGTAGGCATGAAAAGAATTGTCAAGTCATAATCAGCAGTGGCTGTCAATCAATTTTGTAGAGTGAGATAAACATGTTCAAGAATCTAATAAAGAATTATTTAACTATTTATCTTATTCTTTATCTTGCAGCAGTCCAGCTGAATGCATGCAGCTCTAAAACATATTTGTTTTCTCTAACTAAAGACAAGATGGTGAAATTTGATCGACATCAAAAGTATTGTATTGTGAACATTTGAATAAGACGGTTTTAACCCTTTAACTGCCCATTCATGTTCCTCAGGGGCAAAATTAAAACACCTTTTTTTTAAACAGTTTTAAAAACTATTCCTAAATCAATTTTACACAAAAAACTAGTCTTTTAGAGCCGTCTCAGGTTGAACTAAAATAAAAAAAATTCCCCCTTTACTTTTTAAGGGGTTTTTGTTTTAAAATTCTGTGTGTGTGTGTTTTTTCCAATTGACAATTATTTATTTTAAGGTAATGGTAATAAAACATAAAAAGTGTATGTTCTGCCATTAGTCTGCCCTCTGGGTCAACATCCACATCCTCCGCTGTTCTCCAGAATTCAGAACTGATGCTTGGTTCTGTTGTCCCAGTCAGATGGGTCTGGACCCCCTCTGCACAGCGTCAGACCTCCTAGTGAGGCTCGGTCTGCTCTTCCTCTCCATGATCACCCTCTTCAACACAAGTCTTCACTGTCAGACTCAGACTTTTTCTACTCCATGATCTTCTCCTCTGTATGAGATGTTCTGGGTCTGCGGTTCTGTCTGCCTCAAGTTCAAAAATCATCTCATGGTTTTGACTCAAACACCTTAAAACTGACTAAACACTGAATTACACCCCAACTATAAATCCCAAACGCTAATATCACAAATCTCTTATTAAACTCATGACTCATTCCCACTCTCGCTGTCTATATTGCACCAAACTCCATTCAACTTCCACATCTTTTTTTTTTTTAATTCTTCTTGTAGATTTTTTGGCGCTTGACAAATAACTGAGCCTCCGTCAGAAAGGAGGGGGGGAGGTTGTTTACCTGTTCGGCAGGGGCGGGAGGTGAAAGTGGAGGGTGATGGAGGTGTTTTGTCCTTGAGACTGCCCGTCTTTGCTGCAGCCTCTCGCTCTAACGTGCTTCAAATATGACGGCGGTTTTCAGAAAAAGATGTGGCGTGGATTATTTATCATAACTCTGGTTCTACTTGGCCTATCAACACGATTTAAAAACTTTAAAATATGTATTTTTCACAAATTAAAATGGAGTCTCTAACAGGCTGCATCTTTCCCATATAGCAACTGAAATCTATCATGTGACTATCACGTGCTGTCCATCGACACCAAAAGGAAAAAAAATACATAAACTGTCAAAGTAGGCGGCGCCAGACACTTGAGTAGGTGGTGAAATCGCCACTTGTTATTAAGAAGGTAGTGAATCGTTCTACGTTTATAAGCATGATTTTAGCCTCCTGATACGTTACCTCTTCGTAGTTTTTGGCCTCCACACCATGTTTCATGTCCAGATTGACCAGTTGGTCAGGCACTCTTCCAGTTCCTGTAAATTAGGGCACCATTTACAATTTAGAAAAGTGCAAAATTTCTGTGCCACCGTTTTATTCACAAGTAAACCTTAAACAATTTCATAAAGGGTCAAACAACTTCAAAATGTCTTTGTATTTAATATTATATACTTACAAGATGTTTTTAATATGCGTCAAAACCACTAAAAACCAATTGAAATCATCTCAAAATCCCTAATCACAGATCACTGTCAAAATAATGTAATGACATCATAGATGTCTCATAAACTGAATGCATCTAATTAATTTGTCTTGAAATCATTTATGGTCTTGTTCCAGTTAATATCCAGGCTTTTTGTGGTAGCACACTTACCCAAGGGGGATTTACTTTCAAAGCAAACTTCAAACATGTCGTAGTCTTCTGTGGTGAAAGCAAACTTTCCCTTTGTTGCATCTTCCTTGGAGTAAAGAGTGTGGCTGGAAGAGTCTGTTATCTATAAAGTTAAAGGATTGTAAACAAAAATACAATTAAATGGCAAAAATGGACCTGTCAGTAAGTTACCGGTAGTCATTTTTTAAATAAAAGGTTGAATTAATAAATACATTTTCTAGTTCAAAAATTACTCTTAATGGTTGCAGTTCATTAGTCTTATTTTAGATTTAAGAACCTGATTTTTAAACTGAAATTTACAAAAAAAAAATTTTTATTGAAAGACAAACATGTTTATGTCTGTTGTATTACTGCAGAGACTGCACACAGCAGCTGTTAGGAGAAGGGACGATTCCAGATTAAAATTAAACTTTTATAAGATTATAATGAATCATCAACGTGAAGATAAGGTAGACCTTGTAAGCTGACTGCATGAAATAAGATTTTATTTTAAATGGTTTAATTGACGGTACCAAATGACGTATGCTGCTGAGTGGACTTAAGACTGACGTGTAACAGAAACACGACGACACTGAACGCAACACAGTTATTACACCTTAAACACACATTGTGCTTTACACTAAACGTTCTTTACTGCCAGAGTAATTCGAGTTTAAATTTAAAAGGAAAAATACTAATTATTAACTCGAGAAAACCCATATAAACATCGGTGATAGCTAGCTAGCTAATTAGCAAGTAAAACCAGGAAGACGAGTTTTAGGGCCTGGTTTAGCCCCATGCTAACACAGCTGTTAATCGTTCCAGTCAGTAGTTAATTATTCATCATAAAATACGTTTACATATATGCTACGTTAATTCAGTACAAATTAACATTTTATGGTCTCAATAAGATCGAGTTAAGGGTAAATTACCGCAAGTCTGCCCGTCTGTGCTCACCTTCAGATTGGTTTTCGTGTTCGCCTGCTCGCTGATTTCATACTCTCCCGTCACCAGGACGTCTTTGTGGATCTCCTCTCGTAAACACTTTCTGGAGTTGACCGGTAAGAAGAAGGAAATTGAAAATACCGATTCAAAGAGAACCGGTAAGAGCAGCAGCAGCGCAACAACTCGAGCCATGGCTACCAGCAACCAACCGACCAACCAGCCCGTGCCAGCCAGCCAGCTTAACGCCGAGCTCCAACTCACACAACCGGTCAGACGGGGCGCTGCAGCGCCGCCACTGGTGCGGAAGGGTAACTGCACCCAGAGGATGGACAGGTTGAGAAGGTGGATGAACTCTTTACTAGAGCTCTAAAAAAGCTAAGTCTGGTCCTCTGGACTGAGGAAGTCTTTCGGACGAAAGACGAAACGTTTCTACAATTTTTTTGCTTTGTTTTGTTTTGTTTTTTGAAT
>JARVLU010000179.1:17385729-17396586 GCA_031762415.1 Simpsonichthys santanae | reverse complement strand
TTTCTTCTTTCTGCTACCTTTCATTTTTTTTTATACTCTGTACGTTATTGTTCATGGGATTGTTTTGTATTGTATTTAAAAAAAAAAAGAACAAATAAACTAAACTAAACTAAACTAAACTAAACATGTAGTATGAGGTGGAATGAAACTACATTATATACACAGGGTCCGAGTTACATCCAACAAAAATACAAATTGTAAAAAACATAACTGTAGTAAGATCCAAGACACAAACTAAGAAATACACTAAACTAAGAATACACTAAGCACTAGTAGTACAAAACAATGCACCAAACAACAGCAGCACGAACATGAGTCTGTGTGAGCAGATGAGGACCAACGAACACAGCAACATGAAATAAATCAGCAGCATGAGATCAGCAGCATGGATAGCCAGCAGCACATATAAACAACAAAGTGGCATTACTGTGATTTTTTTTCACAGTGATCATCCTGGTTAGGGATTCACGATTCTAACGGCTTCAGGGTAGAAGCTGTTCCTCAGCCTAGTGGTTCTGCACTTAATGCTCTTCAACCTTCTGCCTGGGGGGAGCAGGACAAAAAGTGTGCGTGCTGGGTGAGTGGGTTCCTTCATGATGCAGGTGGCACTCTTCCTGCATCTAGAGGTGTAGATGTATGTGATGGATGACTCCAACAGACCTTATAACCTGGAATATCAATTTGATTATAGGTAATGGACCTACATGGCACATTAATGAATTAAACAGGAAGGAAAGCAAGCTTGTTTTAATTGTTTCTAGGAAAAAATAAAACTAAACACACATTGTGTACATGCATTCACTCCTTTTGCTTTGAAGCCCCCAACACTACCTTTAGAAGATTAGTTCAGACGCACCTGAGTCTGATGGTCTCAGCACTGATACCTGTTCAACCCAAGAATCAACACCGGAGCAACACCTCTAGAGCTTACCACCAAGAAAGAAGCAGGATGAAGATCAAGGAACTGTCCACATAGGTCAGAAAAAATTGTACAGAAGAGCAGATCTGAGCTGAATTATAAGAATTATCCCATTATTAGACTGAAGACCAAGAATTCTTTGACAAAATTTACTATATCACCTGCTGACTTAAACTGATGTCTTCTTATGTTGAGAACTGATTAGTCGTTTTGCTCATGCCTTGAAAATAGTGTCACTGGGGATGACTGTCAGCTACTACTACACTAAATTTGAGCACAATGTCTGTAAAATTGACTAAATTAGAGATGTTGTGTTTTGTCGTCATTTGGCTGTACCATCTTGAATTGGGTCAGCGCGTGTCCATTACTCAATAGTTAATTGTGAATGTTTTCATTAAAAACTGTGAGGGTTTATGAGATTTTATGTAGACAAACAAAGTTGACTCCCTGCCCAGATCTCAGCCTTCTGACTTAAGAAAACACAAAAATGTCTATGTTTCAGTCAATTTAACAGATACTGTAACTGGTGAGGTGGTAGCTGAGAGACACAACACATACCAAGTGCTTCCTAACGAGATCTTTAGATCTTTGTTCCAAAGTTTATCATCGGCTGCTTCACCCAACCCTGCTTCCCTGTTAGCAAAATATTTCATGAAGCACTGAGCAGATTTAAATGAAACTTTTAAAATGTAATTATTGGATCTAGAACTGATTGACTTGCTCTTGTCAAGGGTGGACACTTTCCCCCCACCTCTCCCTCCTCCGCTTTGCTTTGATCTGTCCTGTCTGTGAAACTTCTTCAGAGCCTCGCTCTACATATCTTCCGAACCGTAATTTTTGCTATGGATCTGGTCAGCTGGTCTCTCGATGCAATTGATAAAATTTTCTCGACGAGAAGACAAGCTCCAGGCGAGTCGACTTGCCCTGATGACACGCACGCAGCTGGATATGTCATGGATTCCTGGGGCGATTAGAAGGTGATGTGTCTATCTCTGCTGTCCATCGAGGATGTTGAAGACGCATATACGACTGGATTTATGATAACAGGTTTCTCCCACCGAGGAAGTCTGCAGACCTATCAGAGGGACCTGGCTGAATGAACATTGTGTCATCATTTCAGGACTCTTGGATTGTCCCTGGTGCTCTCCTAGGTAAACCTCGGCACCCTTCGAGAGTGTTTATGGATCTCACCAGAGTGAACTGATTGATAATACCATTCTTATCAGAACTCCTACAGTGCCTCTGGGATGTCCTTGAACACTCTCACCGCTCTTGACATCTCCTCTCCCCTGTGGAATGTCTGCGTCACTATGTGCTTATGTGAGTTTTTTTTTTTTATTATTTCAGACTATCTGTCCTTGGCCATGCATTGATCTTTTTTGCCTCCATATCTTTCTTGGTTTCACTTTCATTTATTTTTTTGTCTGTCTAAACAGATCTCGAGTCCCCGAGGCGCAATGTGATTAATCTGTCCAAAGGTTGAATGAATTATTAACTTTTGGAGTCAAATTAAATCAAGATGGCTGCCACAGCTAATCATTAGTAGTCAACATAAAAAATGGTTATAATTCAGTTAAATATTAACGCATTGAGCTAAAATCTGGTGTGGTAGTAGCTGAGAGTCAAAACCAACACATAAGATGTTTGACTACAACAAATGACGCTCAATAGTCTCAACAAGCAAAGAAAGGCAGCGGGTGCATTCCTTCAGTGACTGCTAAGTCTTTATTTAAAACAAGCTTTTCCCTGTTAATTTTAACTTCAGTATTTTAACTTAAACATGCAGTTTCATTACTTTAATTCAAGTTACTGATTCAGGTTGAAAGCCTATTCAAATTCAAGGTTGTCCGACAAGAAAGCAGAAATAATTTCAAGGGTGTGAAAACTTTCACAATCCACACGTATTCTGCCACCTGTTCTCTACCAGTAACGTTTTTTTTTTTTTTGTCTTCTCATGAGCAATTAGCTTATCTTTTTTTTTTTTTTTTTTTTTAAACTTCTTGGCTCCGTGTCAGAGCTGACTGCACAACAACCCACTTCCTAAAAAGTGTCCTCTGCTGACGTCAGCCTCTACACACCCTGCAAATAACTGCTGTCATTTGGGCTTGTTCCTGATGCTGAGAACATAAACAAACAAAAAGATATAATAAAAAAAAAACCATCAGGCGGAAGCCGGTAACAGTACGCAATCCAGATATGGTCAAACCAGAAGTGTTCATTTGAAATAAAACCATCTCGTTGCAAACATCTAAAATACATCATAAAACCTGTTTTACCTAAATGGTGCAGTTTAAAGGGGTTTTTACTTTTCCAGATATTTTGATGTACAATTCTGAAATGCGGATCTGCACTCAGTGTGAACAAAACTCAGCTGAATCATTTTAGGTTAAGAAATTTGGTAGATTTTAACCAGAATTTTGGACTTTTAAGTGTCGACCAGCTGCACAACACAAAAGAAAAGAGAAATACGGTTAAGAATTACGTCAAACAGGGTGAAGGAGCCCCATTAAATCAGGGACTGGCATTCAACCGCATGCGACTTTTGCAAAACCTTTGCTAGATCGGTACTTTTTTTTATTTTAACTCCAGTCTATTAAAGGTTTAATCATCCTATCTGAAAGTATCTACCAGTACATCAAAAACTGTTGGACTTTTCCATCCCAGACAGCTCTTGTGGACGTCCTATTTTCAGTCATTTTGGCAATACACACAAAGTAATTGGCACCCTTTTACAAATGTTTGACACATAAACCCTCAATATGAGAAATACTTTGTGTGCATTTTGTTTTTTGCACTCTTCTTCTTTTTTTTTTTTTTACCATTCTTCATGACTTTGCACCTTGGATATCTTCATTACCCCATGATGACATGCATCAGATTTGCTTTAGTATAAAATAATCACTTTTCTCCAGTCAGACAGACCCTCACCCGCAGGAGGAAGGCCATTTATGGTTTTGCAAATCCCTTGTGAGCATCTCTTGACAAAAAAAAAAAAAAAAAAAAAAAAAAAGTACCTGGATCTCTGCGAATGTGGAGTCAAGCCAAACAGAGCGCCTGTGTTTTTAGGCACGTAGGCGAGCTCTGCTGTTTCATCATCGCTGTTCTCACACTTCCACAGAGGCAGGGGATCTCTGTCTGCCTCCCTCCCTGCTGCATCCTCCTCCTCCTCTCATCCTTTACTTTCCTCTTCTTTTTTCTGTCATCGCCATACACTGCCTGGTTCCTCCCCATGGGTTGCAGCACAGACGCAGGTTGGCGTCACAGTGGTCTAATTTTACTGCTGTTGATGCTGATGTTTAAAAGAGGCAATAGGCACCTGCTATTTCTGCTGCTACCCCACCTCCCTGAGTTATATTAATAGAACTGGTTGCTCGCATGAGCTTTATGGAGGGGGAAAAGGAGATGTAGCTTTGAAAAAGGGAGAGGAAAACACGTTACGCAACAGCAGCAAGTTAACGGAGCACACGTCAAAGTTCAGCTTTAACATACGCAAATATTCTCTGTTTGCACATTTGAGCTCCTTGAAACGCGTTTCTATTTTCTCCACCTTCTTCCAGGGAAAGGCCTTAATCAGTGCAGAGAGGGCTGTATCATGGTGTTGTGTTACACGTTAGGGTGTGACCCCGTCAAACGTCAAAGTTGGTTAGTTATTGTCAGACGGAGACTTTGAGCGTGCACACTCATCGCACACTTCCTGTCAAAGCTATTAGGCAACGCCTCTTCCGATTATTTAGTACGTGGTGAAATCGAGGTGAATCAAACGAATCGGGCAGGAGAAACAAGAAAAAAAAAAAAGATTTGAAGTATAGTGAAAGTTTTGCACAGTTGTGTTTTGCAAAGATGACAATGGAATAATTTGATTATGTTGTTATTATTATTTGCAGATTTTCAGTTGTAAAGCACTTGCAGCCAACAGGAGTTGAATAAAAGCTAAATTAAAGGTGTAGCACTCCTTGAAAAAAGGCCAGACTTTTTAACTGATGATCTTATGAAATGTGTTGTAGGAAACCTCTTGAAGAATGGGATGTGAATAACTCTCAGCTACTACGTGACAGAGTTAGAGCCATTTTTAAGGTTGATTAGCTCTGGCAGTCGTCTTGAATTGGGTTAACTCCAAATGTTATTGACTTATAAATTGTACATGAGATAATTGCTATCTAAGCGTTTCGTTAAATTCCTTCCACTGGCTCTTTGTGAAGAGCCAAAGAGTGTTGACACAAATAGTTACTGTCAGTGATTTGAGGAAAACTATAGTGCAATGAACGCACAGTGCTTGGAGTGTGTGTTGGTTAGTTGGCTGTGAAAACTATTTTGAATTGGGTTAATATATTAATCTGGTGTAGCTGTCCACCCGGTGATTGTTTTCTGGGAGTTTATCAGCCAGTGGTTCATGAGATATTTTGCTAACAGATACAGTTGACTCCAACCGTTGAAGGCAAAATAAATAATAATAAAATTAAAGAAATCAGATCTTGTGCACTTAATTGGCACTCAAGGTCTGTCTTGGGAATGCATCTCAGCTACTACCAAATCAGATTATAGCTCAACATCTGTCAAATTGGCTGGGTTATAGTTATTTTATGCTTTCTAGGTTGTGTTAGCTGTGGTGGCCATCTTGATTTGGGTTGACCCCAACAGCTTATCAGCTGTAGATATACACCCAATGATAATATTCTGAGAGTTTTATTTAAATCCGGCCAGTGGGTCCTGAGAAATTTTGCTAACAGACTTGACCAACACCACTACAGTAATACGTAAAGTGTCCAAACTTCTTCCTGATTTTTTTTTTTTACCACCTATACAAAATGTTTTACTTCTCTATTTCTGCGTTTTGGGGGTCGTGTTTTGACGCATTCAGACGTGAAGACGACAAACCAGCATCAGCTGCGGTTGAAGCGTCGCTTTCGGATCCTCTCGTGATTTCGCGCAGCCGCACACGAGAGAAACGTTACCGGACGGAATGCGGAACAAGCGTGTCGCTTCTTTCCGCTTCTCGGCGGAGGCACTAACAACCGAAGAGGCCTCTACCTTCAGAGGAAACCTTCCAGAAGCTAAACTTGTATTTTCTGTCCGGTTTCGTGTGCTCGCAGTCGGTTCTTCTCTGCTGCTGCCGACAGGAGCGGCGACTGCCCGTTGGGTTCTATATTTGGGCACGGAAATGTGACGTCATCGCGTATCGCTTGCAAACTGTAAAAAATGGAAAGAACGCACTGACGTCAGACCCCTGACGTTTATCCAGCCCTGGCAACAGACGGAACAATAAATAGAGCCCGTTGCGGAGAAGGAAAATTACTGCTATCCCCGAAAATCCGTGAAAAAAATAAAATAAAATAAATCACAAAATCAGAAGCAACATGAATTTAAATATCGCAATATTTTTTTATTCACATTATTTATAATTATTTTAAAACTATGTAGAAAAATAAAAATTTAATAAATTAAAAGCACGAATGTTTTCACAGAAAACTTCATAGTTTGATAGACCACTCACACCATGGTTAAGATGCCATCTTTAAAGGTTCACAAACAGCACACAATTACTCTTAACCAAAATACTGTACAAATAATAACTATTGCTCTGACCACACACATCAAGAAACAATGTTTTGTTATATAGCACCATTTAATCATACATAAACTCATAACGACTATTATTTGATGCATGCTTATTAACTTGCTACATTGGTGTAATAGGCAAGTATATACTGATAAAGGCAGGTAAGATCATTAATAATTTGCTTTCCTGGTACATATCTGCTCCATAGCCCTGAAATCTGCACATGGTTCAAGAAAATGTGCTTTCTGAGGAAGAATTATTGTCTCTAAGTCTTTAAAGGGCCAGCAGAGTGGGGGAGCTGAGAGAGTCAGAGGACTGGTCATTGCTGCTGCTGCCTCTCCTGTGGGCCATGCCACAGGTGGGGAAGGTCTCCGCCTCTGGGAAGGTGAACGTGAATGAAGACGTGTAGGTGGTGCAGGCCGGAGTGCAGGTCACCACAGGTGTGCACAGGGACTCAAAGTCATTGTTGTTGTTGGTTGAGGTGTGAAGGGGCTCCCAGTCCTGACTCGTGTAGATGGAGCTGGACAGGTCCACCTCAGGCACCGACCGCGCCGTCTCCATCTCCGTCTTGGCCAGCAGGTCCAGGGATTCTTCCAGGACGGAGGCGTCCAGGTCTGTCATCTTGACTGTGGTGGTGCTGCTGGACGCCGTGGCGGCGGAGAGGATGGAGTCGGGGCTGGAGAAAATAGAGTTGGAGGCTGAGGTGAAGGTTGGCTGGCTGGAAGTGAAGGTGGAGGTCAGTGGCTGGGAGGAAGATGCGGTGGAGGAGTGTGGCGGAGAGATGGAGGACACAAGGAAGTCTGTCTCCAGCTCAGAAGGAATTTTACAGATGGGTTGGTGGGCCGCCAGGATGAACTCAAGCCTTTCCTTCTCCTTCATCAGGTTGGCAATATCGTTCTGCAGGCTTGACTTCTCGTCCTCAAGCATGTCAGTTTCCTGAGAAAGAAAGAGGAAGTGACATTTAGTTGGATTGCTATAAACCCATGTTGATAAATGAAATATTTTGGGATACTTACAGCTTGCAGGGTGTCTGTAAGCTCTCGCCTCCTGTTGCGGCATTTAGCTGCCGCCTGCTTGTTTCTCTCTCGGCGAATTCTTCTCTTCTCTTCCTCCTCGGGGTTCAACTGCACATGACAGAAGAGAACAAAATAAGACTTCTGTGCTTTCAGCTATCATGTGGCACCTCTAAAGTGTAATTACACAACAATTACCTGTTCCATCCTGCCCCTTTTGGTAGAGTTGTGAGCCTTGGATGCTGCAGACTTCATGGCTGATCTGGGGTAGGCCGGGCAAGGGGTGGAGGTGTAGGGGTGAGCTCTGCGAGAGGGGGCCACCGAGGAGACCAGAGGCTGCACCATCCACTGCAGGTCTGGGCTTGTGGATATGGCAGTGACAGTGGGGATGAAAGAGGCACTTGATGCTGTCAGGTCTGTGAAGTCCTGAAGGAAACAACAGAAATAAGCGTTTAATTCGATGAGGGAGTTTGCAGGAAAAGCTTGACTGTTCAAAAATATCCCTGTGATGTCAACTATGACGTTACACGCGCTCTCTACGGAGTTGCCAGGTGAATGAATGAACGAAAATAGCACAGCTTTGCTCTAAATATTCAAAAACTATACTTTTTTTTAAAAAGTAATGATTTGAACTTCATCGTATTAAAAAAAAAAAAAAAAAAAAGCTTGTCCGAACCCACCTGAGACTGAGGAGATCCAATGCTGGAGTAAGATCCGGCCGGGGACGGGTAGTATCCCAGATTGTCCACGGACGGGGAAGCGGTGCTGCAGCGTGAAGAAGAGTCGCACTCGGTGTTGAAAGCGGTGAACATCATCTTTCAGAAAGAAGTATCCAAACAAACTCTACTAAAGGGAAAGTGTAAACTTTAGGTGGAGAAAATCCCTTTTGTAGGTTTGAAATAATAAAAAAATAACTTTTAAAAGCGTTCGTCTCTGTTATAGTTCTGTAGTTTTAGCTTTTTTGCTCAAAGTTATTCTGCCTTCTCCGGCCGCTGAAAGCGCTTTTATAGCCACAGCGACGTGATGACGTCGGCATAAAAAGGGGGCGTGCTCCGATACCGCGAGGAGGAAACCATACAAACACTTGCATAGCAACGCAGCAAAAACTCAAAGCGTTCGCTTTCTTCGCGAAATACAATCCAGTTGACGGCACGAGGCTTTTTTTAATCGCTCGACGACGAAAACAAAAAGGGTTTTTATGTATTTTAAAACTCGCGACGAGACATGGAAGATTCCAGAAAAAAGGAATCCCCGATACGTAGTTTACCATATATGGCGCATCATCCTGTGCGGTGGGCGGGCCTTGATGGGAAACACCATCCGAGACTCGAGCGAGCAGCGGCGGCATGACGTTATGTAAAACAACAAACAGAGGCTGTTGTGAGAACTGAAAAAGTAAAAAAAAAAAAAAAAAACAAAAAAAAAAAAAAAAAAACTGGGACAAGGGTCAGCGAGGCAGCGTCCTACTCATATCAAAACTAAAATTAAATACTGGTCTTAGCCGGTCCGAAGCAACAAACCGAGCTCATACAAAATATTTCATTTTTAAAATGTATTCAGAGAGCATGTAAAGTTATTTCAGCAGAAAGCTATGAGAGCAGTTAAATTTAAAGGCTCAGAATTTTGTTTTGAGCTGTTTCTGATGACCTTACAATATTGCATGCAATATTTGCTATAATAGCTCCAATGTGTGATATCTGTCACAGCAATTTAAAAAAAGAAAGTCATTTGTCCATAAACTGCTTTGTAAATGTTGCCAAGCGAAGCTTTTATTTTGAAAAGTTTTTCTTTTAGCTTATACTGTATTTGCACTATTTTAACAGACTTTGTTTATAGGCATGTTCCATGTAAACAATCCTAAAGAGCAGTCTATGTCAAAGGTCACGTATGTTTTACTTTACACACCCCAGGCAACAAAGGTTGTGTGTGCAACCGGTTGCAGCACGTGCAGGATAACCTGTTTGAGGTGTGTAAAACAGGTTCTGCTGACAAAGAAACAGAAGGAATCCTCAGGCCTCCCCATAACATTTACACAAGGAGGTGGTTTGAAGATGCTCCTTAAAATGTAGGTCATTTGGGTTTTCTGCAAGTATTCACATAAACACAGTCACGCTCCACCCCCGCACTTCTTTAAAAAAAAAAAAAATATAGGACATTTAGCACAACATGAGCAAGGATTTACTAGAAGTTTTGTAATAAAAATTGTCTTTGAACACATTCAATATATTTTTTTAATCATAGTTTAAATTTTATTTTGATAAAACTTTGTTGCAACAATATAGTGGTTATTATTACAGTTTTTTTTATATTCTTCGTGGTGTTTTAGGTATTTGTTGTGCTTTTGTTCTTAAACGTGAATTCTCGGCTCATTCACGCATAAAACATTAATAACGGTGTCATTGTGTCAAAAGTGCGGCGGCTCATATCGGGAGACTTGTGGTTTGTTTCCCGCGCGCCTGTTTTGTTCAACATTCCTGGTTGCCACAGCAACGCCCAGCCCTGGCACGTAAGTGACGCGATATAACAAAGATCGTGTATTCCTTAGAGATAGCTCACTTCATCGCGCTTCATGGGGAAAAAAAAAGCATGACCGATGCGCGTTGCCCCGAGAAACGCATATGATACCCGCCCCCCCCACCCCACCACCACACACACATAAACACGTGATGACGTCACTCAACGATCTGAACGAAGTAGCGACAGAGTGACACCTCTGTCTGTGACGATCTCGGAACATCTGTGCTGGTAAAGTAACCGAATGAAACCGGACACCAAAACAACCCGTCCGGACTGCTCTTTTTGACGGGTTGGCAGGAGCACACGCTTCAATACGTCTATTTGTTGGTTTATTAATACATTTCGATGTTTCTGTGTGTGGAAAATAATTGTCTAAAAATAAATAATAATAATAAAAACTTTAAGGGAAAACAGCTGTTTTCCAAACCATAGTCTACTAAGCTGCATTAAAAAAAGAAAAACCACTGATTTACAAAAAGACATCACTTTTTGTTATTTTATGGGGGAAACTGCTATATTTTACACGAGTTATTTTAGAATAATTTGGCTGCATGCCTTTGGTTTGAAAACAACAGAACCTTGGTGACAGGTGTTATGTCCAGACTCGTGGACTTTGGACTGAATAGGCTTAAAGTGGACCACATGTCATGTGCCAGGAAGCCCATAGGGGGCTGGGACTGCCGGGAAGCAGCCGGGAGAGGGCCTCTTTCGGCGGGTGCAACACTCCCCTCCCTTCCCTCCCCTTTCCCATCGGTGGGCATGTGAGGTCATTGCACGAGCTGGATGGATGAGGGCGCTTGTGTGTTAGGGAAATAAAAGCTGTGCTCATAATAACCAACAGTTACATCACA
>JARVLU010000179.1:17345145-17357845 GCA_031762415.1 Simpsonichthys santanae | reverse complement strand
GCCCCCCCCCCCCCCCCCCGCACACACACACGTCTGAGTAGTTAACACACCTTGAAACACAAGTGAAGTAAATGATGCGTGGTCTCTTTGGCAGCGTGTGAGCACACCAAGTAAACTTTGCTTTTGGCACGTGGTCTGTTTTTCTCCATAATGAACGAAGCACACATATTTACACGTTTTACTACTAGATAAGGATCTATTACAGTCATTTAGTTCTTTTTTAAATAATGTTGTTTTGATCTTTAGGCAATAAACACTATCCACATGTACATCTGAAGCCCACTTTGAACCATTTATATGGAGCTGCGTTACATTTCATCAGTGTCAGCATGCGTCTTACAAGTCAACTGTGCAGTGTGAAATGCAATTTTTAAGGGTGGATTTTTTTTTTGTTGTAAATGCATTCATTTACAATTAATGTAAAGGCAAAGTTGGCCATTTACAAGTTCATAGGTTCAGGCTCATACAAACACACAGTATGCTGCAGGGGAAACTGTTCTTGGGTTCTCGTTTCCTTTGTGTCTCCATCCATAACTGAGCCTGAGCTGCAGAGGCATTAAACGCCCAGCTCCTGCCTGGACACATCCGTAAGATGGTTTCCGCACAAACGGCACACGGCAGTGGATTAACGGGAAAGGGCTGGCGAGCCTACGAGCTGCACGGGGGGCCAACAGGGCTCAGAGGCTGGACGTGGGCGCGCAAGGTTTATTTTAAATAGAAATGCCTTCCAGTGCGTCTCCGGA
This sequence comes from Simpsonichthys santanae, assembly GCA_031762415.1. Classification (NCBI taxonomy): domain Eukaryota; kingdom Metazoa; phylum Chordata; class Actinopteri; order Cyprinodontiformes; family Rivulidae; genus Simpsonichthys; species Simpsonichthys santanae. Next base: position 17,357,102 of record JARVLU010000179.1, on the reverse strand, counting down.
GAGCTAGAATTGCTGAGCTGCTCTTAGACTGCAGACGCATTGCAGACGAGCAACAGCTCAGTGCTAATGCTGGGGGAGCAGCTATTCACTGCTGTGGGTGTCACGTTATCAGTATCACCATAAGCCTTTCCACATGGCTTGTGAAAACGGTGTCAGGTCAGACTAAACGTACAGTATGGAAGCAAACGCACACATATCCAAAAGTGCAACAGGAAGGAGGGACATTAAAATCAGTGTTTTTGCGTAGTTGTGCTTTCCAGACTTTTCCGATTAGTTTTGGACCTGAAGCTAGTTTTCTTTGTTTGGACACTCCTGCCACAAAATCTTGACCTGACTTTTGTTTACTCCCAGCGTCTGGGCGCTGCTACAGGATCACGTCCACGACATGGCTCTGCGTCTTGGCAGTACAAGAGTGTGCTTGACATGGAACAGATGAGGAAATATCAGAGGACAAAGTCTGAAAGAGCACTGAAGTGACAACCGCACGTTGCGTAACACCAATGATTGCTTCAGCAGGCAGCATTAAATCTAATTTTCTGGACGTGCTTGGCCAACGTGTTGCCGTCAGAGATTGCACATTGCTAACATCGGGCTTGTCGTAGAAGCAAACCAGCAGTGGCAAAGCTTTAGTCTACATTTCATTTTTCTTTTCTCTCTCTTTTTTTTTTCTGATTGATTTAATCCGTGTCTGAGCCAAGACAAAGCTCTCTGCTATGCCGTCTGATCTTGACTTGCAGCATGAAGAAAAATAGTAACAGTATAGTAACCCAAGCAGGACCACCCAGATGCACGAGCTGATGTGACTGCTTGAATGAAGTCGAGCAAAAGGATCTCCAGACAAAGTGTGAAGAAACAAAACAAACAAAAAAAAAAGTCGGCTGGTGTGCGGGAGATTACAGTTTCAGTCTGAGCTTCATCACTTGAGTCAGCAGGTTCACGTTAAATTTTAATTACTGTTACGAACAGTTTTTGGAAGTTTTGTTTAAGAAAAAAAAAAAACATTTTGAAAAGTTCTATCTGCGGCAAAGAAAGCAGAAATGAACACTTTGTGTCGACAGTCACTTCCCACTCGGTCGCCCTTTGAGTTTAACACTAAGGCGGCGATACCAGCAGCCTCTGACTGCGTCTCCCCTTTGCCTCTTGTCTGGTCCTGTCACTCCAAAGAAAACAGAACAAGAGGTTGGAGCAGTCTTGATACTGTATATTTGGACTGTCCTGCTCTGAAGGAGATTCTTTGCCAAATTTTCTGGTTTCCTCGGAGGATTGTGAAACGCTGCACCTCAGCACGCAGCGCAGACGGTAATGATGATCACCGAGACCTTGGCTGAAGCTCGAGAGCGTGCGTGTGCCTTGGCTGCCGCCTCCTTGCACATTTCTCATATTCAGCATTTGTGTTGAGCTGGAGCTGCAAAATGTGCCTGCAGAACTTTTGTTTTGCATCATTTCAGCATGTGGATCGTGCAGCGCTTTCTGCTTATCTCAAGTTATTTGACAATCTCGTTCCTTATAATTGAACAATTTTGGAGCATTCAAAGGCGTAAAAGCGAGAAAATGGTAACAAATGCTGCCGAGGGTAATGTGCATTTTAACAAGCAGCAGTTAGTGAAGGTAGTGAGCAGCCTTTGAACAAAGTTTCTGCAGGAATGAGGATAATGGGGCCTCCAGCCGTGCCACTGGCTGTTGGTGAGGAGCTGAATTCCTCAGAACTTCTAATTGCTCGCAGGAAATGGACATGTTTAGTTGAGCTGAAGACAGATGAATTATGCGAGCTAAGAAACGAGTAAACTGCACTATCTGTCCTGTTAACGTGCACTCATTGGCCTGTTCGCTTCACCCCCTAACTCCAACTCGCATTGCAAAGATTTGCTTTGGGCCAAAGCCAAAACATGAGTTGAGGGTTCTAGATTTCCACAAGTAATACTTGGCATTTCCGCTCCCCGCCCTTGGCTTCAGCCTGTCTCCCTCTCAGTTAGCCCCGAGTGCTCGTGGTACCCACAGTTTCTGCTGAGTTTTCTGGGTGTCTTTGTTCGAGGGGTAAAGTGGGCCCAAAAACGGTGGCGCTGGCCTTTTCTGCTTGACTGCGAAAGCACAGTAACACTGTTGCATCATCGAACGCTGACCGCTAATCTTTGGCTGCAGGCTGCTGCTGAGAGGGAAAAACAACAACACAGAAATACCCTTTTGAAAAATGTAACGTTCACTTTGACTCATGCTTCTGAGCATAATTATGACCTGTGAGATGTGCCTCAGCAAACTTTCTTTGTACAATGCAGAGACTTCAGGGTTTCACGTTTGAACGGGCGCTGAGCTTGCGTCGGTGGGTTTTCAGTCTCTGAAGTGTTTTAAAGAGGCAGAACTGATTAAACACAACAGATTTACTTAAAGGTTTGACGTTCCCAGTGACTGTTGTGTGCTGGAGTACAGCAATACCATGGGCTGAAACTTACGCCAACACAAACTGAATTTGAATTGCTGTTTTGAAACTGAGGGTCTGCATTCACACCAGCCCTGCTTAGTCCACTTTAATCGAACTCTAGTCCGTTTGCCTAGAAAGTCCGGTTCATTTGGGAAAGGGTGAATCTGCATTTGAACTTTGATGCAAACCAAAAAAAAAAAGAACTCTGGTCCGCCTAAATACCTAGGTCTCGGTTCAGTTCCTTTACAGAAATGTAGATATGTGGTTCAGTCTGAAGGAGAAGGTAAAACACAAAGAAGTAGAAAAATATCTTTCTTTTCGGTGTATTTCTAGAAATCTGTCGTGCCAAAGATCACTTGGTTCTGCGGGAGCACACACAAGAGGACTCGTTTCATTTCTTCGAAATTTAACAAGATTAACACGTAAAAATGATTGTTTGCTCGAGATTATAGCAAAGGTGTGTCTTCGTTTACCTTTTCCTTAATAAATGCACTTTAATGGTCAAAAAAGCTTCATTTCGCCTGCTTGTTAAATTACGAGCCATGATCGATCTTTGACAAGCAGGAAAAATGAAGCTTTTTTGACCACTGAAGTGCATTTGTTAAGGAAAAGGTAAACGGAGACACACCTTTTGCTATAATCTCGAACAAACAACTAATAGTTTATGTTAATCTTGTTAAATTTCCAAAAATTGAAACGAGTCCTCTCGTGCGTGCTCCCACGGCGCCAATTGATTTTTGGCAGACCATCATGTGTTGGCATGACAGATTTCTACAAATACATGATAAAGGAAGTTATTTTTCTATTTATCTTCTTTGTGTTTTACCTTCTGCTTGAGACTGAACCACATACGTAGATTTCAGTGAAGGACGTTTGACTGTCGTGAAACGTCAATCTGTTGCTCTTCGTTCGATTGATTACTCTGGAAGGCCGCGGATTTGTGACGCAAAAAAAAAAAAATTGAAATTGAAACTGAATCATAAAACTGAATTTTCAAAGCAGATGAATTCAGTTTCAAACCATAAAATTCATTTTCAAAGCAGCAATTCAAATTCGGTTTATGATGTTGTAGGTGTCAGCCCATACGATGCTGACTGGTCTGAAGAAGTGCACAACTCACTTGATGTCATAACTGATATTTCAACGTTGTTTTGCCTGCTTTTCTGTCAGAACTTCATTTAATTATTGCGTTGCATAAGAGTGGATTTAATGGATGTAAAATTAAAAAACTCTGGAACTGATTATATTTTTGTCCCAAAAAAAAAGTGCTTTCCAAGTTTGAGCCTGATTGGAGTCTGTAAAGGAGCCATGAGCGTCTGGCCAGCGTGGATCTAACAGTGATTTTCTCCATCAGTCCAGACGGAGACGTCTGATAGTCGTGGCTGTGCTTCCAACGCTTAGTGTGAGTTTAAACTGCATCTTCAGAACATGGAGGTGCATCGAGAGTAGATCAGTCACAACCAGACCCTTGATCTTACATATCCTGTCAGATCTCTGAGTTTTTCTTTTATTTCTCTTGTTGTCCATATCTGCAAAGACTGTGTAAATGGGAGAATACATTCAGTGGAAGAGAGGAGCAGTAAGAACTCAAGAAATAATCAAATAAATCATGAGCACAAAGTAACTTCTCCTGTACCGAGACCGGGGCTGGTACTGGACGGGTCAGCCAGAGAACAATGGGATGTTTGACCATGACTGAACTGCTTCTGTTTGTAACGGTTGAAACTGTTTCTTCTAAATGAAAACAGGTGATGAAGTTTACTGCTGGGAAGAAGTATCAGATTAAATACCCTCAGTATTGATTCACATGTTTGGTGTTCATCATCCTAAACAGACTGTAGAAGCACTTTAGGACTATTTCATACACAGGGTGGAGTACATTAGAGTTACACAACCCCACTTTTTTATAACCTCCTTCACAGGCTTTGTAAAAGTCTTTTTGTACCAAAAAAAAGAGCAGAGAAAAGAAAAGCGTCTGACTTTCAGCTCAGTGTCTGTCGGATAGTGACCCACCAGTGGTGTCAGCTGTTTTCACAGCACCCCACAATACACGTCTTTGTTGGATCCATATGAGAGGGTCTTTGTTCGGCTTGTGCCCAACCTGCGGAGGTTCAGCTGCAGCTGGAAGCTCAGGAGGCAAATGTGAATAAAGCTATTAATCTCCAAGTGACTCCGATATAAAACTTCGCCGTAGCCTCAGGTTTGCTCGCCAATCTTAAATTATCGTCAGCGCAACGAAGCGGCTGAGGAATCGTCTCACGTGCGTAGGCGTTTTGTGAAAAAAAAAAAAAAAAAAAAAACTGTTCAGATCCACCCTGTGACTGGTTTTCTGCTCATGCAACATCTCACCACTGAAGATGTGTTTTTACCCAACGCCTTTCAGACGACACACTCCTTTTATTTCTTGACATGAACAGAATCTGTCTTTTCAAGTCTTCCTTTCAGCAGAATGGAGCGAGTCCTTTTAGACTGTTCTCATATGAAACAGTTGTTATTTATTTGGTCATCAGAGGTTTTCTGAGCCCTCAAAGTAATTGCAGACATCTTAATTCTGCAACCTGCTCCCTTTATTCCTGAACAACCTCTTTCTTTCTCCTCGATTACTTTAAAGATTGCTGTGGTCAAACCCTCCAAACAGTCCTCAATTATTGGAAAAGGGTGGCGACTGAACCCACTCTTTCATGCTTTTAATCCTAAATAAACTCAAATGAACACAAGTCTACAAGCAACGAGAAGGCGGCGCTCAGTTTACGAGCTCATACCAGAGGCTTCCCTTTGCACACGAAATTAGACACAAGTGTGTCACTCTGACACTGTGAAGTTAGTTTTTTTTCACCAGATGATAACACAGCTGTCAACTTTTGAACATGTTCTTGGAAACAGCAAACCCATATTTAGAGACGTGTTTCCTGGTATGTGATGGGAAGCTGCAGATGGAGACCCCCGCACAAAAATCAGAGCCTGGGGGTTCATTTCTGTTTTGCAAACAACAAAACTGAATACAGTAGTTTTTTTTTTTTTTTTTGACAGAAGAATCTTAACTATGTAACTTCATGAACTTCGCAGTATAATTAAAATGTATAAAATCTCTCCAGTTTACAGAATACATTGACACAAGTAATATAAATCCCTCAGAATAAATGTTTATTATTTATTTAGTTATATCTTCCAGTGTCATGTGGTTGCTGCTTTAAGTTACAAGAAAACATATTGTCGTGTTTTCTGCTGTCGTTTTTACCAAAAGCTTTGGTAAACTGACACTGTCATCAATCATTCTCTTCCTCTTTTCTCTTTCACACCACAGCGGCAGCGGAGGCCGGGTTGGACATGATGCCGGGACAGATACCGGACCCTTCACTGGCGGCGGGTTCCCTGCCCAGCCTGGGCCCGCTGGCAGGCATCTCAGCCACCACGCTCACCGATCAGCTGAAGTTAGCCGACCTCCATCAGCTGGGCACCGTCATATCGCCGCTGCACTTCCTGAGCAGGCTGGGGAAGAGGCCGCTCGCCATCAAAACAGAGGTAAGAACAAACGAAGACGTAGTTTGATTCAAAGCCCTACACATGAAGAACAAATGTAGCATGTTTAAAAAATAAGACTAAAGTTGACAGTTTATTAGAATTGAAAAGTGAAAGCGCTAAATCAGCATTGTTTTCTTTCATATAACATCCAGTTAGAATTTGTATTTTTTTTTTAAATTAAAAACATGTTTTTGCAGATGGATGAAGATGAAGAGAGAAGAAAACGAAGACGGGAGAAAAACAAGGTTGCCGCAGCCCGATGCCGAAACAAAAAGAAGGAACGTACCGACTTCCTTCAAAGGGTGGGTTCATGACTCAGCACCAGAGTAAGAACAGGCTGAACTTATTTATGCTGCACGTTTAACCCAGTCAGTGCAGACGAGTGATGTTTCCCAAACCTTTTATCGAACCGTCTTCTTCAGGAGTCGGAGCGTCTGGAAATGGTGAACTCCGAGCTGAAGGCCCAGATTGAGGAGCTCCGCTTGGAGAGGCAGCAGCTGATGGTGATGCTCAACCTCCACAGGCCCACGTGCATCGTGCGGACCGACAGCGTCAAAACGCCCGAGAGCGAGGCTAACCCACTGCTGGAGCAGCTGGCCGCCGAAACCAAATGAAAACCGGGAAAACCAGGGACTAGAAGTCTTTGAAGCCCGAACCAGGACTGTTGTGTCTGATGTTCAAACGAACACTTCACTGGCAATACGATTCTGAACAAGCACTTGAGCTCCACGATCGGAGACTTTTGCCCAAAGATCTGAGGTTATGGGCTCGTCCTCAGTACTGCTACATGAGCTGGCTCTGTCCAGCAGAAGACTGGAAACGCCTACTGTGCCTGCCTGGTCGTTACGTCAACCTTCTCCACATAAAGGGACCAATGGAAGCAGGAGGTGTGACACAAACCTGAGGAAACACACTAACAGCGTCACGGTGCTCGGTTACCAAAAAGTAGATAGTGTGGCACGGCGGCAACGCAAAGGCTCACAAAATCTTAGTGTTGTGCAGTTTTCCTACGTATGCTAGATACATATACAGGTGTAGAGTTTTAGGTTACAGTACTCGATGCAAACACACCAGACGGAGTGAAGTTGTTTTAAATGTTGCGTTCCTGCCTTAATGGCATTTACCGGTTGATCCGATTTGTGGTGACGCAGGCGTCCTGAAAAGCACATACTCACAAAATGTTTACACCCTTTATTTTTTTTTAAACATTGTTCATTATTGTACTTGTTTTATACTGCTTTGTATACATAAACGTATGAAATGCTCGTCGATCACTTGATGTGATTCGTTTTTTTTCAATTCGTCACGCTGCGCTGTCAAACAGCTGCGAAAACAAACGGAAATCTTTTCAGCCGAGCAGTTCTCCTGCGTCCGTTTCGCACCTGTATCTATGTACGAGTTCGCATATCCTGAATAGATTAAAATTTATTTTCTAACTAAAAGGAAGTACTCTGTTTTTATTTTTGATCTATTTTAAATGTGCAGCATTGCAAAGTTTGTGTCGCGCTAAAATATCAAATGAGGAAAAATTGTGCAAACGTGTTTTCTTCCACAAATACATGCTGCCAGAATCAGAGCTTCACTTTCATTTGCACAACTAAAAAACAAAACAAAAAAACAAGTCAGTCATGCTTTTGTTTCCTTTTTTCTCTTGATCACTGTAACTTCCTTTTTCAGGCCTCAGCAGAGAAAAAGGTTCTCGTGACTTTTAGCTGACAAACATTTAAATGAGAAATCTTTGTGCTTCAGCTCATTTAAAGGTTTACTCTTCAACAAAAGGTATTACAGTACAACCATTGTTTCTGCATCTTTTTGGATCCTGACGGTGCGTTCAGGTTCACTCTGGTCATGGTTTGAATTCTTACCCGAGTGCCACCTGAGTAGAAACATTTCAGTGTAAACAAAAACAGCGGGGAGGCACAATTTCCTTCTTACACGCACACACACACACACACACACTGCAACGCAGAAGTAAATCCAACGATAAAACATGAAGTTTAAAAAAGGTAAGCATTTTTCAAAATTTCGTTACTTTTAAAAATATTATATTTGCTTACAAAATATAGGTGCAAAATGGACAAATACTTTATTAAACAAGGGAAAAAAAGAGACTTAAAAACGGAAATATGAAAGGTGAAATAGTCAAACTAGGAAAATCTAATTTGAAATGAATCAGGAAATTAAAAAGCAGTAGTGGCGATGGTGAACAGCTCCATCTAGCGGACACATCTGTGAACTACAGCTTTCTACTAAATACAATTACAGGGTGGAGTAATACTGTTATTAATAAGCTATAAAAAATAAAATTAGTTTTTAAATTGAGATTTAAAATTTTATACCATTGTTTATATTTAATTGGTTTAGATTTGAGTCCCTCTGAGAACTGGAACTCTTTTTTTTTTTAAATCATCACAAAGTTAAGAGGAACTTACATTTGTTTTTTTAAACCAGAGAAGTGCTTTTCTTTGTCTTTAATTACTAGAAGCAAGCTATTTTTTTTAAATTATCAGGATTCATTTAATCTGAGGTCTGTTTTATGAAATTATTTGGATAATTTAGTGAGCAAGCTCAAAATGCTAAGGACCCAGCGCTATATTTGACCAACAAAGAGCTCTCCATTCATTTCCTCCTCCAAGGTGTGCCACAAGTACACTTTCTAATATCTTTGGTGCAATGAAGAAGAAAGAGGACGATAAGAATCCGTCCTACCAGTTGGACCAGGACCCAGAAACCTTGGATCAGAAGCAGGTCCAGGAGACACCCAGCGATGATGTGTTGGACACTGATCTGGAGTCAGGTTTGTTCAAAACTAAAAACTTTATGAAACAATTTTGACAACAGCCCCACCTACAATCACAACTCAACTCTGTTAACATTTCCTACATTTTCACGTGTAAAGTGTATATAAAGTAGAAATACTAAAGCTGCTGCATTATGGTCACCATGGTAACCACTGCCTGACAGCAGACCTCATATGACAGATGGAAACACACTGAAAAGTAAGCCTCAAACAGAGATCTGCTAAATGAAGCGTTTCTGGACACCTGTGAATTTTAATGTTTCCAGAGGTTCATGATGTCAAAATGACACTTCACTTCTAGTTTTGGAAACAATATTTTGAACTTAAAAGTTTGAGCACCCTGAGAGGATTTGTGAGAAAACTTTTAGTCCGGCAAAACATGTTCCAATGTGTAATTTGTATATGTGCTAAAACAAATGTGGGAGTTTGTTAGCAGAATATTCGCTCTAAAGTTGGTGTGATCTCATTGACTGTCAGTTGAACACTCAGTGGAAAAGTCTTCAAAAGTCCTTAAGCTTAAACTGCGATTGTGCAAAAGCTGAAACAACAACAACAGTAGCAGCCATGTAATGTCTTTTGTGTGAGTCCAAACTGAGCACCAAACAGGGCTGGGTTTTCTCACTTGTTTTGCCAAAGACCTATTGTTTTTGTTAAGAAAACCGATTAACTGTGATTTTTAAATGTCATTATTACAAAAAAAAAACAAAAACAAACAAAACAACAATTATTTCTAGACAAAAAAAAAAAAACATACAACTAATATTATTGTTCAATAAATAGGTCTAGATGAAACTACATTTCTAAGCATGTCCTTTCTCTGCTTCTGGATTTTTGTCATTTTGTATCCTTATGCTCATTTGGAACTATTTTCTTTAATTTTTATCTAATTGGGGAGAGAGGCAGCCACTTATTATTATCCACCTGAAAAAGGTCTTACTCTTCAATCAACTTTATTACAGCTCAAACCGCAAAGTCTACCCCCACAGGTCTTATATCAAAATGACCAACTTGCATGGCAAAGTGATGTGTGCTATTACTTCTATTGGCATTTTGAGTTACCATGGCAACATAACTTGCAAAGATGCCATTTTCTTATAAAACAGACATAATTAAAAGCCTCTGTCACAGTGAGGTCACATGACCTAGAGGGAAGACGTCTGAACAAAATTCAGAAAGTCAAACTTTTCCTCCAACATCTTTTAAGACACGCACGCACGCACATATAAATATATATAAACGTAGGCATTTTTGTAATCTACATTTTAAAATGGCCGCCACATGGCAGTCCCCATCAAAGTTTCTCCAGGAACTTTCTAGTATTATTATTTTTCATTGCTATGTTTGTGTTATAACATCTTTTTATTTAGATTACGCCACTCATTTTCATCGTCATCTTCTGGGGCGGTGCTGGTTAGGACCATTCACTAATCTCTTTTCTCTTTAAGATGTAACCACTAAGAAACAGGGCTCACAACGTGAACAACTGTACCTGAAGGCATGTCAACAGATCGGAGCCGTCCCCATTTCCTTATTCCTCCGCCACTTGGATGCAACCACCCTGAACTTAAACTATTATGGCGTTGGACCTCTGGGGGCCAAAGCTCTGGCCATAGCTCTTAAGGTAATAAAGATATTCATGACACTTACCAAAGATCCATCAGGACAGTTGCTTTGTTTCACATAAACTTCTTCTTTGTGCAGCCTTGCGTTGTGATAATAAGCTTTTCAGTAATGTAGGTCTGATTGTTGGATGTTTTAGAGCGACTGTGTGGTCACCCACCTTGAGCTGGAGGATACCGGCCTTGATGCAGAAGGGACAAACTATTTGATGAAGATGCTTCAAGAGAACAACACGATTCACAGTCTTGTGACTATCCTTTAATGATTACGCTGTGAAGACTACTTTTCTCACCAATGTACTTTTTGGTATTTAAATGAACAGATTTTTTGTTTTTTTTTGTTGTTGTTGCTTTAGAACCTTTCCAACAACAAGCTGGGCCTGAAAGGAGCCAACATCATCTCCAAGATGCTCTCAGACAATTATAACATCACAACCCTCAAACTTTCAGGTGTTCTATTCAAATCCAAAACTTTTATTTTTAGGTATACCAAATTACAGGTATATGATGGAAACCAAGACAAGAAGCAGGTTTAATATGCCTACCTTCTGTTTTAGGAAACAACTTAGACGATTCTGCTGCTAAATTTTTATCAGAAGCTTTAACGGTGAGTTACTTGATTTTGAATCCAGATGGATATTTTACTTCTGAGAAATCCAGCAGCTGTCGTTTCATCTTTTATCAACAGGGAGACTATGTGGTGAAGGAGTTGGACCTCAGTTACAACAGTTTCTCTGAGGCAGGAGGAACACATCTGGGTGAAATGTTAGGTACTGTCTTGTAAAGGACCACTTGTCCTCTAAAATAAGCAATCGTTCCATATTTGAATCTAAAATATGTTATTTCTTAAATTAGGGGAGGGGAAGCTAATAATTGGTTAAACAGTTTTCTTGATAACTGACAGCAAAATGTGCAGATTTGTCAGTTTAAATATGCATGTTTGAATACTATCTGTGGGGTCCCACAAGGCTCATTACTGGGTCCCAAAATGTTTTATTATGCACATTAATGACATGCGTAGAGTGAAAAGTGCAGTATATTTAATTTTGTTGTATTTGCAAATCATACAACTATTTTTGGTTCTGGGGAGGATTTAAGATAAGCCATTACTTCTTCCTGCTCCCTTTTCGAATATTTTTCTTTTGTTTACAGTATATTTTGGTGGAAATATTTATCTTTTTTTTAATGTTTTTTTTTTGTTTGTTTGTTTTGTTAATATTTTAAACAAACTAGAAAAAAATACATTTTCTGTCAAATGATTAGTGAGCACTTAAGTGCTGGAAGACTGCTGAAATTTGCTGAATCTGAGTTGCTAAAATTAAAAGAGAACACTCGCTACAAGTTTCAACAAGCCCAACACAAGCTAAAAGCAAAAGTAGCAACAGCCTAGCTAAAAAGTAAATGTAGCATAATGCTAGCAAACATAAAAAAAAGGCATGGTCAAAGCTAAATATAGTCAAAGTCTAGCTAAAAGTAGAAAAAGGCTAGCTAAAAGCAGTGGTAGCTAACCAAAAGCTGCATATAGTCAGAGTCAGAGAATCTTTATTGTCATTTGCACCACATGCGGTACATGTGATGAAACGAAATTATGTACACAGGG
>JARVLU010000179.1:17329271-17345045 GCA_031762415.1 Simpsonichthys santanae | reverse complement strand
AACTAAGAACACCAACTAAAAATACACTAAGCACCAACATCATAGAATAACATTACTCCAAACAGCTGCACGAATATATGAGTTTGTATGAGCAGATGAGCACAGGTTATAGAGATATAGCAAAGGTTCCAAAAGGCTATAGCTATAAGATAAATGTAGCAGAAGGCTAGCAAAGCTAAATATAGCCAAAGTCTTGTGAAAAGCTGAACAATGCTATCTAACAGCACACAAAAGCTTAATGCTGCAACAGGCTAGCAAAAGTACCAAAAGGCTAACTATAAGCTAAATGTAGCAAAAGGTAGCTAGAAGTTAAATGTAGCAAACATCTAACTAAAATTAGCAAAAAGTTAGCTAAAATGGTCAAAAGTCATCTAAGTAGAAAAAATTAGCTAAAAGCAAAGGTAGAAAAATGCTACACAAAAGATAAAAGTAGCAAAAGGCTAGCTAAAAGCCAAATGTAACTACGGTACAGTATAGGCTAAAGGTAGCAAAACTTGATAGTGATTTTTGTGTTTTTACATCTTGCATCATGGCTGTAAATGTTCAGTTGTTGTATCTTCTCGGAGGACATCTCTCAGCTAAATATTGTTGAGATAGAAACCTACCTTTGTGCCACACTGTCCACTTGTTTTTTTCCAGTTTCTGAAATGTGGCAACCCTGTCCTGAAAAGAAGCGTTTTGAGTTCAAACTCCTGAATTTGTTTCCCCTTCTCAAAGGCAGCAACATGGGAATCGAGGTCCTAAATCTGAGCTGGAATAACCTCCGTCTGGGCGCCGCTGCAGCGCTGAGCGCCGGTCTGAAGGTGACCCTTCATTGAAGCGCAGATCCTCACCGCCCTGCTGTTTCCTCTCACAGCTGCTTTGTGTTTTCTTCAGGTAAACTCCACGCTGACGCAGCTCCAGGTTTCACACTGCGGTTTAGGCCAAATGGAAGCGGAGCCTTTGGGTCAGGCTCTGAAACAGAACTCCACCCTGGTGCAGCTGGACCTCAGCTGTAACTACATGGACGACCAGGCCGTGGCTCTGCTCTGCCAGGGCCTGAACACCAACTGCACCCTCGGTGTTCTCAAGGTGACTCCACGTCACACGTTTCATTGCCTTAATAATTTGAAACTTTCTAAAACGTGTACAAATGGTTCAGCTGTCTTGTAACCGAGTGACAAACTTCGGAGCTCTGGAGCTGCTTAGAACGATTAAAGGCAACATCAACTCTGCGGTGGTGGAGGTAGACATTTCTGTAAGTTCTGTTGATCATGCAGATGTGAAAATCTGATCTGAGGAATCTAGAAAGACCTTTACACCACCAAACTGTGTGTGTGTGTGTGAGTAGAATGTGTTTGTGTGTGAGACCTTCATGGAGCTGCTGAGAGAGGTCCACTGTCAGTGTCCATCGTTGAAAGTTGAGTACAGCATCCTGAGCTCGGTCACCAAGAACAGCCCTTCACGTTTAGTTAAGAAATAAATGTAAGCCAAGACCACTTTTTTCTTTCATCATTGTATTAATTAAAATAAATAAATTAAAAAAAAAGGAAAATCTCTGAAATCTGTCCAATCATTTAGCTGATATTTTTAAAGAAATTAGTTCAGGAGTGAAACAAGAACCTCATGAACTTCTTCCAGCCTTTGGATAAAGGACAAACTTTTGAGTTTCCACCATAGATTTGAGGAAAGCTGTTAAGAACAGACTGACTTCTTGACGTGCACCTCTGGATGAACAACAGCTGGACTGTTTGATCAGGAAGTTTGACAATAACTGCACAGCCACCATAAAGTACACGTCTAGTAAATTATATTCACCTTACGTCAAAATAAAATAAATTTTCTTTGTGTGGTTAACTTGCTTTTTTATTATCATAAATAACTAAAAGTTTCCTATGAAGTAATGATGCTACAGATAAAGATCCAGGGGGCTTTATTTCTTTATGCAAATAATTCAATATTTTTTATTTAATTGGCTTTTGTTTTGTTTATAAAAAAAAAAAAAAAACAGTTAGCAAAACCATTAGCAATGGGATTCAGCGGAAAAAGTAATAAATATCTTACCTGTTGTAGATGGCTTTGAACAGCCTCTGTTTGATGTTTAATTCAGACCAGACTGATGAGCGAACAGCTAGTCCAAGTGAGCGAAAAGACCAAAGTCCTCAAAACAACTCCATTCTCAAAAATATACTGGTACTTGTTCATGTAAATGACATTTTATAAACATTTACACTGCAGTCAGTTTTAAAATCTTTTGACATTTCTACTAAAAGTACTCTGGCTAGCTCCTGCCATGCCTTTTAGTGCTTGCAGACAGCATTAAAATTCTGTGTAGCTCATCGGTTTGGTCAAAATTAAACAATTTTTCCAAACTCATGTTGTTAAAAGAGTTATCTGGACTGAAAGATCTGCACTTTTACTTTAATTAATAGTCGTCATCAGGATCATACATTAACCTTGAATACAGCAAAAAGTTTGTTACGTCCATAACTATGATTACAGCAAAGTTGACGCTTGTATTCGTGTTTACTGTTTTAGCTAATGCTATTTTAAGAAAGCTAACTAAATAACTTTAAAAGTATCTTAAACTTGTGTGGGCTGTCAGACAATTTAATGTCCGTTTGTCTCTTTTTATTGCAGTCACATTTCCTCAAGGGGCAATTTGTTTCAATCGCTGGTCACACAAAACATCCGTACTAGACAAGACATGAAGACATTAAAACAACAATACATGAAATCATCATTATTAGTTGAGAAGCCTGATGGCTACAGGGATGAATGAGTTTTTTTATTGTTTGTCCTGCATCTGGACAGCAGATATCTGCGTCCAGATGATAGCAACCTGAACTCACCATGTAGTGGATGATCAGGATCTGCCAGAACCGGCCTGGCCTTGTTCACTGACTTCACCTTGTGTAGGTCAGTGAGGTTCTTCAGGGCTATGCCAGAAGTTTTGCTGCACATCCTGACAAGCCCCGAGAGTTTGTTCCTGTTTTTACATGTTAAAAGTCCAAACCAACAGATGAAGGTGAAAGTTAAGAGACTCAATAAAACATGAATAAAACATTCTCATAAAAGTCTAATCAACATTAAAACCACAGAGCTTCTGATAAAAATACATTTTCTGGTGAGCCTTCTTACAAAATGAGCTCACATGGGGGTCAAAGGTCCTCAAGAACAGTTCCCAGATATTGTTGATGACCACAGGAGTGGCAACTGAAGAGTCTTTTCTAAAACCAATGACCATCTCCTTTTACTATTACTTAGTCTTTAATGGTCCAGGAGCAGAACAAGTGAGTCTTCTGTGTTCTGTCACTATCAATTCTAAAATGCTTCTGTTTTTTTACATCGTACAAATGCAAAAGCCCACAGGTATTGTATTCACTAACAGGTGTCTCCAGAAAGCAGCGATCCTTTCCCGCTTTAGTCCGTCGCTCGAGCTGAATCTGATCAGCGTAAAGTGGACGGCACACTTGAACTCGTGACACCAACCAGCTGCATCAACCTCAGCGCCGTCACCTCTGACCTCCTGCTGGGCGACGCGGCCGCCTGCCTCATTCTCCCCGTCCCAAACAATCTTCAGGTATGACAACGGAACAAGAGCGGGGAAGAACAGGAGCGCTGGCGTCCAGATCAAAAGGACCGCAGAATGGGACCAGATGTGAGCTAGTTGTTGTTTCTGAGAATGAACCGGGTGTGGGAAGGAGATGAATATTCACGTGCAGCATTACTTACGCAGCTGCTGCAGAGCAGGATTAGAGGGGCGTGCTGGAGGATTGTCTAAAGGTGTGACGTCCAGCGGTGCGGTTCTGTCAGGTGGCTCACGGTGACTTGAAGCATCATCTTGATCTGCGTTCGTCATTTAATTAACTCTTCTGAACACGTATGCACCTCATTGTCCTCGTTACTCAATCCAAAGCTGATTTCCAACTGAATGTATGAACATTTACTACAGAGATCTAAACTTAAGCAGTTTTTCTCGTGTCCCCCATCAGTGCTCTGACAAAATGTCAACCCCTTACGATAAGCGTTCAGATGATAAGGGCACACGGGCTGTTCATAAAACCCATAAAATTACTCGATTCAAACCGGTTTGTGTGCCAGACAAGAAATTTAAGTAGAAAAACACGTGTCATTCTAACTCAACCTTTCCAGTGTTGCAATAAAACCTATTGCCCAAAGAAGTACAGTGGTGTTTGAAACTTTATAATTTTCCATATTTCTGCATAAATAAATATGAGCTAAACCATCATCAAATTTTCAACCAAGTTCTAAAAGTGGATAAAGAGAACCCAGTTAAACAAACGAGACAAAAACATTGTACTTGATCATTTATTGATTGAGGCAAATGATCCAATAGTACAGTTTGGTTTAGTTTTAGAAAAAAAAAGCGTTATGTTTGGAGGAAGGAAAACTGCATTTCTGCATAAGAACCGTATCTCATCTGTGAAACATGGTAATGGTTATATCATGGTTTGGGCCCGTAAAAAAAAAAAAAAATCACTGTAATGCAACTTTGATTGTTGATTTGTGCTGTTGATTATTTCATGCTGATGTATTCATTCATTTGTACTCGTCCACCCACCAAGACTCGATCATGTTCATGCTGCTGTTGTTCCGTGTATTGTTTTGCACGACTAGCATACAGATCTTTTATTGTGCCGGTTGGCGTTCGTTTAGTACATACCTTAGTTTATATCTTTGATCCTTATTCACTGTTTATTTTTGCACTTTATATTTTTGCTATTGTTGGATGTAACTGGGACCCTCTGTACATAATTTTGTTCCACCTCATGTACCTCATGTGATGCGAATGACAATAAAGGACCTTGATCTTGTTTTGCTGCATCTGGGCCAGGATGGCTCGTCATCATTGATGGAACAATGGATTCTGAATTATATCAGAGAATATAAAGAAAAATGTCAGGACATCCATGAACTGAATCTCAAGAGAAGGTGGGTCATGCAGCAACACCATGACTCAAATCACACAAGTGGTTCTACCAAAGAATGGTTCAAGAAGAACAAAGTTCATGTTTTGTTATGACCAAGTCAAAGTTCTGACCTTAATCCAATCCAGATGTGGAATGACCTGAAGCAGAAGTTAATGTGAGGAAACCACCAACATCCAGAGTAGAAGCTGTTCTGTACAGAGGAATGGACTAAAATTCCTCCAAGCCGGTGAGCAGGACTGATCCACAGTTACTGGAAACGTTCAGTTGAAGTTATTGTTGCACATGGGGATCACACCAGATACTGAAAGCAAAGGTTCAAATACTTTTACAATCACAAATATGTAATATTACATAATTTCCCTCAATAAATAAATGACCAAGTATTATAATTTTATCTCATTTGTTAAACTGGGTTCTCTTTATCCACTTGTAGGACTTGTGTGAAAATCTGATGATGTTTTGGGTCAAATTTATACAGAAATACAGAAAATTATAAAGGCTTCACAAAACTTTCAAGCACCACTGTAAAACAAACTATTAAGTTTATCTTTCTTCATGACTCAAAGGAATAGCCTCGTTATTTTTGATGTGATGTTCTGTCTAAAAGTTTTCAATAGTTAGTAGCTGATCGGCCATAAAACAGAGTCAGAAGTCTTTGTCCAGCTGGACTAAGGGTTAGCCAAATGAGCGCTAGTGTTTTTGTTTTTTCAGGCTTATCACACAACTCTCTCAAAAACAACATGGTGAATGCTACAATATTTCATATAAAACCTCTACTCTTTTGTATGTTAGTTTAGTTTGCCGCTGTTTCCGTAACTGGGAACGTCCACATCATCACAATCAATCCGTGCTCCACACTCAAAACGTTCGTCTTGAAACACGGACGTTGTTCAGGTGAGAAAACTGGAACAAACAGTGTTATGAAGAATATAGAGGTTTAATATCAGCTATTGTAACATTATTCCACACCAGTATGTTGTTTTAGAGAAAATGTTTAAGTCTGAAAAACAATAAAAAATCTCACCCTCGTTCAGCTAGCGGTTAGCCTAGAATGGATGAAGACTTTTGCCCATTTCTCCAAACGTCGGCATCACATTTAAGTTGGCTGGACCATCCCTTTACCTTTTGACTTTAATGTGCCTCGGTCAAATTATGCGTCTTCAGAAAAATTGTATTAAACAAATACCGATACTGGGCGATGGACACTACCGGTACTATTAATATTAAAGGGAAATTAACTGTTTTGCAGCTTTATTTATTGGTAGCTGGTCAAGTTGTGCTACACCTCCTACATATCTTCATTAAACATAAATATATATTTTTTAATCGCTATACACTAACATTTTTGTATGATGATGAAAACGTGTTTCAGATTTGGTTAATTTTCAACACTTTCAAATTAATGTATGCTTTTTCAGATTAAAAAACTAAACAGGTTTAACGTATGCTGACATTTCACTAAGAACACTTCTGATCAAATTTTAAAGATTATATGGCATCAACTGCATTTTTTACTCATTTAATTTACCAAAAAACATCAAAAACTGCAATAAAATCACATCCGTTCTATGAATTTTAACTTTTCTCACGTCCTATTCAAGGTATCAGATGGAGCAGTCAGTCCTATGATGGCCTTCTGTCTATTTACTGTGTGAAACTAATCAAAAAGTGCTGAAAACCATCTTAAAACAATTGAACACAACTATTTCAATCTAAAACTTTCTTTGACTTAAACCCCAACTTGAACCGAACCCAAAAAAAAAAAAAAAAAAAAATCTTTATATAACCTTATTGATCAAATTAGCTCATTTAAAAGAGGAGCAAAACAGAATAATTTAGGTAAATGATCCCTCTGATGTGGCTTAATGAAAACAAACAGCTAGCTGCCAGTTTCTAATGGGCCATCTTTCATCTGAATGGACACAAAGACTTGAAACCAACATCTTGTCGAGCGGTCCAATTGGGAATTCACAGATTTGGCCAAATTTTGAAGACGAAACAAAAAAGCTGCCAGCAAACCCTTCAGATATCTATGCACCCACTGGCGCACGGCTGCCAATTAACATGATCTCCAAAGCGCTAATGGAATCTTGAGCGGTCACAAAAGTAAATAATTAAATGAAAGGAGCCCTTGTGTCATTGTTCGCTCTGTTCAGGCCCATTAGAACCTCCAATATTCTCATGGTAATTTAATGTTCTGGTTTTGTGTCTCCTAATGAATTCGGTGTTTTCCTGCTCCAAACAGAGTTGTTTAGACATTTGTGTACGTTCTGGCAGAGAAACAAAGACGTACATTAAGAGCCATTGTCCCCCCCACCCCCCCCTTGCGATTATTAAAGTAAACAGAAACACTGAAGAGGCGTCGTACACAGCTGCACACACTCGAGCTTGTGTTTGTGAAGTGGGAGAAAAGGCCAAGCAACCCTCAAGACTTTGTCAGAGATGATCCCATTATTTAAAGCTTCTCAAGAGCGGAGAGGCCGACGGCCAACGAGCCTTTGAAGGTCCGTCGTTGTCACACAACTCGTCCGCTGCAGAGAGTTCGAGAGCCGAACAGAGTTGGCACAAGATGAAATGTTTTCGGCGCGGATCGATCGACGAGATGCTCGTTACCTCGGGTTTTCACAATGCTGCCGTTTTTCTTATTTTAGTATTAATGGCTGATGAATCCTTAGACCTGAACATCTCAACATCCCCTCCTCCATTAAAGTGGACAACCTTCAGAGTCCTACAACCCCAGTTCCTAATAAAGTCGATACGTTGTGTAAATCTGGAACGCAACAATTTACAAATCTCACAAAACCACATTTTATTGACTGTGGAAGATAGTAAATATCAAATGCTAAAAATAAGAAATTTAGTACAAAAATAAAAAGGTTCATTTGAATTTGAGAACAACAATTGGAAGAATTTGGGATTTCAGGAAACACAAGCTGACCCTAACTATAGGATTTATTAAAAAGGAAAGACTTGCGTCTAATCTTAACAGTAGACAACGTGTCAGCCTCTTGGGACATAAACTGGAAGAGAGGAGCCTGACAACTGAACGCTCTGCCTCCCATTGAAACTCTAGGAATCACAAGTAAACCTGCAGTCTGAGAGTGAAGTGCTCCATTAGGAAAATATGAAATAGTATGTAATATAAGATGGAGCTAGGTTGTTGAGGGCTTTGTAGGTTAGAAGTAAGATTTTGAATTCTATTCAGTCCTTAAATATGCCAGGCCATCCCTGAAAGAGATTTACAAATCATTGCATTTTGGTTTTTGTTACATTTTATGCAAGGACACTTTTCTTTTTCATTTGGGGGATTTTAAATCAGAAAAACTTCACATTTTCAAAAGTGGAACCAGAAAATTTGAGCTGTTTTGACATAACAGATCTTGGTAAAATCTTTGAGTTAGACTGGTTTCTAAACAAATCAGAGGTGAAACAGAGGCCTTTTGGACCAACTTGTGAATATAATACACATCTGAGCACATAAAACAAACAAAACATTTAATGTAAAGAGCTTCATTACATATAAATATTACATACTTAAAGGCAGGACACTGAAAATCAGTTTCAACACTGAAGCTGAGTATAAACATCTGCAGGCATTTCATTCATTACAAATTCATAAAACATGATAAAAATCTGAAAGTTTGATCAGAACTGAATTAGTGGGCTTGACGGCAGCAAAGCTTGTTTAAAGCTTCAGGACATGAACGCCCAAGCAGAAAAACAACACACACATTCAAGTCATGGCACCGGTACGCACAGAAATCCAAGACAAAAACGGTTTTTCTGACGCGACTCTTTTCTCCTACACTTTGAGTACAATTTTAAACAACCTCAGAAATCTTGGAAAACATGTTGCACTTGTTAGAGCTGCTGTGGAAATGTTGGCTCCAAAGCAGCGGAGAAAATTACACAACTGACCACAGCCTGGAAAGACATTTTGCTTCATCACTGCACAGACAAGAACACACATTTCCTCTTGTCCATACAAGTAGCAAAGAGGTAGAAAATGCATGTACTGGTACTGGTAAGCAGGACATGGTGACAGCTTTTACCAGTTCTCTTACAGTAATGTGTTTTATGTTGTAATGTAGCAAATTAAAAGTTAGCATTTCTTAAATGCATATTGCACCATTATATTGAAAATTATGGGTTATTATTACCCGCTCCTTCCTTTTCCAATCATGCGGGTCACTGGTGCTCATATCCAGCCATCGCTGTGCGAGAGACAAACAACCATTCACTCTCACTCACTCACACTTAGGGACAATTTAGAGTTACCAATCAGCTAAAACTCACGCGTGCACGGAGAGAACATACAAACTTAAAGGTCCACGGCCGGGACTTGAACCGAGGCAACGTGCTCGCCGAGAGGCGGCAGCTCTAACTGTGCCACCGTGCTGCCACTATAACATTATAACCCATTTTTCACGGAAGCAGGAAATATAAAGATGCATGAATTTAAGTGTCATGAGC
The DNA here is from genome assembly GCA_031762415.1 of Simpsonichthys santanae. NCBI lineage: Eukaryota > Metazoa > Chordata > Actinopteri > Cyprinodontiformes > Rivulidae > Simpsonichthys > Simpsonichthys santanae. The sequence continues at coordinate 17,335,638 of JARVLU010000179.1, read as the reverse complement.
AGGGGTCTGAAACCTGCGGCTCTAGAGCCACAAGTGGCTCTTTGGTCCATCTACAGCAGCTCTTTCAACAAAACAAAACTGAATTTTATTGGTTGTTATACTAAAATAAAAAAGCTTTTTTTTTTCTTTTTGCAAGTATGTGAATAGTAGAATGATACAAAGAGTAAAGCATAATCACTTTATGCTTTACCTTTTAAAAGTAGGATACTTAAATTTTTCCACAATTAAAAAAAAAAAAAAAATCGTTGGTTACGTATTGTAACCCCAGATTCTATGAGTGTAAGCGTAGCGTGCCGCGCCAAAACACTGAAAAACTTCTAGTCCACGCCCACCTGCTGTGGGCCCCACCCGGTCCTACTATAAAACCGTATCAGGACTGGAGATCGGCTCCCATTTTTTCTTCAGCCGACGCTAACGCTTACGCTTTGTTGTTTTGTTTGGCGGGTACGGAAGCGCGCGCTGCTAACAAGTGTTTCGCCGAAAAAAGTATCCCTGCCGTAAAGAAACACCTTTTGTGGCTTGTTTGTTCACTTATGAAGTGAAATTGAACAGTGAAAAATAAAACGTGTCACCTTCATGCATTCTTGACCTGATATGTGCTTAAAATTACCCATTTAATAATAAATGCCCGAAAATTGTAAACCAAAAACGACAAGACAGCTCAAGAAAAGCACCTCCTTTAAGCAGATACAATGAAACATCTGTAAGGAGCTGTGCTCTGAAATGATCTAAGTTTAAAACAACTTGGTTTGTTTAGATTTAGTGCAAATGCGTTCAAAACATGCTTCCAAGGATGGGGGGGTACCTTTTTCGGCAAAACACTGGTCCAGAGCCACGCCCACTGGGTGGAACCACTAGAAGCGAGCAGGAGGGGGGGGAGGGGGTCGCATCCGCCTCCACTACACTTTATACTTAAGTAATATGTTCAAAGAGATGAAGCTGAAATTATTTCTGTTAATTGATGAAATAAATAGTTTATGATAATAGGATTATACTGTTTGCAAAGTTTATAAAACTTGTAACTTAAAAAAAAAATCTGAAATTGCACAATAGCAGTATCTGATAAACAGAACAAATTGATGCATCCAGTTAATTAAAATACAGTACTGTATATATTTATTCAATCAAGGGGGTCATATTAATGTAGCTGGCAGGAATGGGATAGGTTGTCATATCAGACCACTCCTCCTGGGTCTCCCAGCAGGTTCCTTACAAAGTGAGTCCTCCTGACCTGGAAGCTTCAGGACCTCCTGCAGCCCCACTGCACACAGCAGGTAAGGTTGTCATCGACTTTACTGCATTTATAATCAGAATTGAAAATCTTTATATGCATCATTATTAATGACATTCACACTCTTCTTTTTAAGCGTTCAAACATGTCTCAAAGTCTTTGGAGCAAAGCCGTGTTTTCTTCAAGTGGCGTTTGCCTCGATGGGTGCACTGCGGAGCAGCTCGCCTCTGTTCTCCCGGACGCGTCGCCGTCGCATTTCGATGCATCAGGTGGTTCTGTGACTGCAAATCAGGGCAGCAGGGATGCGAGAGGGCTGCCGGATCGATTCTTTTATAATGCTGAAAATACCGTCTCAAGGTTGATGTGTTCCAGCCAGCTGGAGCTCAATGCATCCAGAGAAAGTAGTGCTGCACACGTGTCCAGAATACCTCCTCCTGGCTCTTACAATCACCATGAGTGGAGCGGCCATCAAGCCAAGCGTGCCAGAGTGGAAACCATCATCAAAGGCATAACGTGCACAGATGTGACAACAAATCACTTCAGTCATACCGATTATATGCTGAAAAATGGAGGAACTCAAGAACTTCTGCACCAGAAATGCAGGGAACGGCTTGAATGTGAAAGCTCGAGCCAAAACCAGGCGACGAGAACAGAGCTTGAGAGTCAACATCAGCACGTGAAGACGGCGGCGGTCCATCACATGGAGGGAGGAACTGAAAGCACAGACAGCAGGCAGGAAGAGAAACTTCCACGATGGGTTGGCTCTCCCGAACCCTCGCCAAACGACGCATTTCCTGGTTCCTGTCCCGAGAGGAAGACGGTGAAGCTGATGAACCGCTTCCAGTCTAAACCAGAGCGTATAAAGCTCATGGCAGACGTTTTGAAGTACGAACTGTCCAGAGCCGTGAGCAGGAGTGTTGACTCAATTTTCAAAAGCGTGCCACTTTTACAGACGTCGTCAAGCAACGCGGAAAACTCAGAAACTGGTACGCTGCCTCAATCTACGGTGCATAAAGACAGTAAGTTAAGATTTCCTTGTTGCGGCACTATAGAAATCCCAGACGTCCAAACAGAAGCTCTGTCCCTGGTGATCCCAAGGCCTGACGTGGAACGACCCAACAGCTTCATCCTGGAGTCCAACTCTGCAACTTCCAGTGTCCTGAAGTCCTCAACCACCCTCTGCCAAGAGTCTGCTCTGCACGTCGAGCAAAGCTCAGAGCAAAATCAAAGCGCGGAGCATCAGCTCGCTCTTGGATGCTGGCAGGACGGAGGCTCTGCAGCAGGTCAGCTCAAGTTTGACGCACGCTGGAATCCATTTAAAGCCAAATCAAAGGTCAACTCCAGATCAGCGAGAAGCCCACAAACACACAGCGAGCCCATGGATCCAAAACCTTTGGAAAGCCTGAATCTGCCCCATGTGAAGCTCGAATCGGACAGCCTGGAGAGAAACAGCCTGCACATGCTGAACGTATCCTTTTGATTTGAACGGTTATCTTTCATTGTCTCAGACACTTCTCCTAAAGTCACCTTGATGCAGCGGCGTAGTCTACATTTTTGTTGTGGGTATACTGTGCTTAGAAACCAAAATACACCAGTTAGTACAATGTAATTGTCAATTTATTTTTAAGCATATTGAACATTTCAAAATTTCTCTGATGCTTTTATTTAAATAAATGTACAACAAACTTTGTACAATAGTTGGCTTTGTATTAAAAACATGTTATAGAATTTACAAGACAGTATCAAAGCAAAAACATAAAAAAGTATTAATTATACAAAAAAACAGGTTGAACCAACTCAATGAGTCTATAAAAAGTTTAAAATGCGTTGACAATGACAAGTATCATTGACAATGATAACGTTACATGGGCTTGTGTCATTGGGCACTTTTAAGTGGGTATACTGAAATCCCCAAACTTCTCCAGTGGGTACACTCCGTATACCTGCGTATCACGTAGACTACACCACCGCGTTGATGTTTTAAATGTCACATATGCTCCTGCTGATCTTCGTTTATGTTTTGCTGTAACTCTCAGCAAAAAAGCTGATCCTTCATGTTCAGAATGGGTGCTGTCTCCTTAACGTCGGCGTGTTTTAGGAGTGTCTGACCACAAACCACCTGAAGAAAGCAAAGCTCATGTTCTTCTACACTCGCTACCCAAGCTCCCTGGTACTGAGGATGTGTTTCCACGACGTGCAGGTGGGAGAACATTTATAATAATGGTCACAATCCGAGAGGTCCCTTTTGCAAAAGACAAAAGTGTCTCAATGAGACTAGCATGGACATGAAGGACATGCACTGTTAGATATCATACCCTAAAATTTATGTAAAGAGAAGAAAAAAAAAACGGACAACACGATGAAACTGTTGATTCACTTTATTTGCTTGACTTTATTTAGATACAGACAATCCATTGTTGGAACAGCGTTTCAGTCATCTTCAGCTCACTCACCTGCTCTGTCCTCAGTTTACGCGCTGCATCATCTCCAAGCTCATCAAGTGGTTCAGCAACTTCAGGGAGTTCTACTACATCCAGATGGAGAAGTTCGCCCGAAACGCTCTCATGGACAGCGTGATGGACGCGAGCGATCTGACTGTGGACAGAGAATCAGAACTGTTCAGAGCTCTCAACATGCACTACAACAAAGCCAACGACTTCCAGGTGAGGAAAACTTATTAAACTTTATTTAACCAGGCGAATCCCATTGAGATCATAGATCTCTTTTGCAAGGGAGGCCTGAACAGGCACATTTCTGGTCTGCTGGTTCTGGTTTGAACTTCTCTAAAGATCAACCCTTAATGTAGAAAAATACAATATTACTTCCCCACTAAAAAAACAAGTTTCAGTCAGTTTGAAAAGCAGGGGTCCTGAATTGTCACGTTATTGTCTTGTGGATGCAAAACTTTCACTGTGCGTGGCTGTTGGGCAAAACAACCCCCACTTTATTTTCATATTTTTCATAAATCATCTCTACTTGTCGCCCTTCACATCTGTTTATATGGATGATTATTCAGTGAAAAGTGCCAAAACACAAGAGTTATTTTCCTTAAAGTTTGTGGTTTTGGAGATACGTTTAAACTTTTGTGAGAATTCTCTACATTTTTTAACAATCGCCGAATGCAGCTGTTAAGTTCAAACAAACTTTAGGATTATGACGAAGTGTTGATGTGGTGTGGCAGCCCAACACAATCTGGTCTTTTTCAGAAGGTTTACAAAAATAGCATGAATAGCTAATTTTTTTTGTTACACGTGATTTTTCAATTTATTAATGTTTTCACACATTTACAGCTTGTGTACCAAATCACTTGACAGCCAAACTCAGAAAACAAATTAACACTAAACCCTTGTCATCTTATTAAATCCTGCCACGCAGAGGAACTGAAAATCCAACAAAACGTGCAAATATTGGCTCAGAGCAAAATATGACTTATTGTTTTTAATACAATTCCAGTTATATTTACAAACCTAAACTATGACACAAAAATATCAGTACATTTAGATATTTTCCTCATTTCAGTAATTGAATATTTGTCTGTGCAGAGAAAAAAGTTCAGCCTCTTAAAGTCCAAGAGGTTATTGGTTTTCTAGACAAAAATTAAATAAATCACAGGAAATGTTCTGCACAAATATTATGACTACAGTGACTAAAGCCTTCCTGATTTATTATTAGCAAAAAACATTTATGTTTTATATAAATAAATAATTGATCCCAGCAATAATTTACAATAATACTTTTTTTTCGATAAAGGTCGAGAAGTAAACGACTCATGGAGTGACTAAAAACTGCAATATTTGTAATAATAAAAAAAAAAAAGTTATTTGATCAAAACACACGTTTTATTTTTCCATTTTGAAAGTCCTCACTTTTCTAGTCAGATTTCCAAAATTTATTATACAGATATATACAGATACAGTATTATCTGTGTGCTTATAGAAAAATACTGGCTGTGGGATTTATTTATTTTTGTTTATACCAAACAGATTTTTGGCTTTACAGTGCATTTTGTGAGAATAAACAATTACTGCTGAAAGAGGTGTGAATTAGAAAAAAAATGCTTTTATGGTAATTATTGAATTTGTTTTTGCCTAAACAAAGTAGTTTTTGATAGAAGTTGTAACAATTATCGCCACCAAGCATGCAAATTTGACAATTTTTTTTAATTCAAGTCTTCATGCACGAGTTTACATATGCTTCTCAGCTAGTTACTGCATTTTTATTAGTGACATTATAAATTAAATATGACGATCATCAACCAAATGATTTGTATTCCTTATTTCAAATCCTGACAGCTGGCAAACTTGTGATAAAATTAAGAAAAAAGTGGATATTAAAGTAACTGTCTGGATTTTTTTTTTTTTTTTTTTTACACATAATCAAAGTGGAAAAACACACAGCCTGTGTGAACAATATTAAACATTTGAATCTGGGAACAAATATTTATCCAGACTATCCTCAAACTTAACGAGACCGGCAACTAAAATCCAATTCTATACTGTACTTTTCCAGACTCTGTAGCAAACTTGGAGTTGTAAAAATATAATTATTTTGCACACTTTTGATTTACCATAACATTGAAGTATTTTTAAATTAATAAAAACAGTTTAACATTAAAAATACCGCAAGAAACAATTATGTAACATATGTCTATGATTTGTGCTGGTATGAAGTCACCAACATGTCAAATTTAAGTTTAAAATTTGCACCATCACCTCTTATTTACTATTTTCAAGTGTTAGTACAACTGAAATAAGTGGTGGTGTGGGTCCATGAAGAGGCTGTTTAAATAAAAAAAAAAAATAAAAAAACTAACGGAAAACATCATATGGCTTAAAAAAATAAAACATGTAAAACCCACAGACATTTAGTTCCCCATGGGATACTAAAGTAAAAGATGCTCAGCTTCATGCCCAGAAAGAAAGATTAAATAAAACAAAAGGTAAAATTAAAAAAAGTTGTAGAAAATATTGTGTTGAACGAATATGTCCCGAAAATAACTTGTAATCAGGAAACTAGTTTTACCTCCTAGACAAGTGGCCCCAAAAAATTTAATAAGATTGTAATGTCTTCATATTATATACAGTATATATATATTATATACAGTATATATATATATATTATATACAGTATATATAT
>JARVLU010000179.1:17251210-17270586 GCA_031762415.1 Simpsonichthys santanae | reverse complement strand
TTTCGGTTTAAGGCTGAATCGGTTTAAGGCTGAGCCGTTAGAACGGATCTCGGCCATAAACCGAGGACTACCTGTATGCAGTGTAATGTTGGTGGTGACTTTTACAACATTTAGCAACATTTACTCCAACCAACATTCATTTAACATAAAAGTCTCGCACAGGCAGAAAACAGGCACCAGCGCTGTTTTCCAATCTCCCCAGTATCCAGTTCCCATGCTCACACACATGCCCTCAATTACCCTGCGAGCACCACATGTGCAACATCATTAATAAGATCCACTAATAATGGTGGCGAGCTCTATCGGCCGTGAGTGAGTTTTGACTAATTACTCTAATTGTATTGGAGTCATGCTCATTAAATATGAAAATTGTGTTCTGTGAAATGAATGGGGCTTCATGATCACTCTTGTATGGACAGGCAAGAAATAAATTAGAGAGTCGTTTCTTGTTGTGCAATAAACTACAGCGGAGACAGCTACCTGCCACGCCCGCCGATCTGCTAATATAATGTGTGCGTTCGCATGGATTGTTTATGTTTTTTGTAGATGGTTGCCAATCTGTTGATACTTGTTGAGATTTTGCTACACAAACCATATGCATGATCTGCTCGGCCATAAAATGTGAAATGGTAATAGTTAATAAAATGTGAGTGCAATTGTAATTATGTTTTTTTCTTCTAGCATTAAATGCTTTTTAATTTATTTGATTTTGAAACATATAAGAATTAGTTCATCACTCTATAGTCATAGTACAAAAAGCACTATAAATTGTTCAATATATAACTAGCAGTGTTGTAATGTAACAAAGTAAACTACAGTACTTTGTTACTGTACTTATGTAGAATTTTGACATATATTTACTTTGTTATTTACATTTTATTTTAGCAATTTTCAATTTTACTCCACTACATCTCCTCAATAAAATAGGTACGTTTACTCCACTACATTTCCCTTAACCATCTTAGTTACTCGTCCCTATATAAAATTAGAAGAAATGTGATTGGGCAGTTCCTGTTTGTTCTCCCAGTCTGTGACTTCACGCGACCCCTTCTCTTTTCCTCACTGACACGCTGTGAACAAGCTAGATGCATATGCAAATATCAGTTGTTACTATAAGTCTTTGTTGACTCACAGTGGAGCCACTGTAAATTCCTGATAGGTGTGAAAATAACAGTAGCTGCTAAAAGTAGAGGTTTGGTGTTCTCCAGGACATCAACTGCTTTAAAGCAACAAGGTATGAAGTTGTCAGGCCACTAGTCTTCCCATTACAGAACACAGAGACAGATATCCAGTTTAGGATGATTTATTTTCTGCATTTCTTCTGGTATTTACACACAGCAGTAAACCAGTAAAGTGCAAACAAGCTTGAACAACAAAGCTCCGTCCGTGTCAGGAGAGAGAAAAAGAAAAACTGCAACTGAGCTCTGCATTTTACACAGAACGGTGCGTTCACTCGTGTTGGAACAGCCACGGTGCATTCAAAAGCATAGGAACTATTCAATTCAGAAAGAAACAAGCCATAACCAAACAGAACTGAGCTCAGTAAACAAACCAACACAACAATGTGAGTTTTCTAACAGCTTTAAAATTAATAACGGTTGAATATACTTCATAAAAATCAGACTTTTTAAAGAACAATCTTTCATTGTTCAGTTCAAACTACCCAAGTTTTTGTCATTGGATATTGCACCCAATAAATGTTGTTATGAAAATTCTACACATTTACTTTTACTTAATACTCTTACTTTAAGTATATTTTATATGAGAAATTTACTTTTGATACTTAAGTACATTAAATGTCCGATAAGTATACTTTAAGACTTTTACTCAAGTAATAATTTTAAAGGAAACTTTAACTTTTACCAAAGTAATTTTATGTTAAGATACTTGTACTTTCACTGAAGTATAACTTTGAGGTACTTTATACAAAACTGTTACATTGTACATGTAGTACAAGAAATAAATTGGAAAGGAAATTATAGTTTGCACAAAACCAATTAGCAACCTATTATCCAGACATAACAGTTCCTTTCCTTCTCACAAAGAGAGCTAACTATTGTACATATTTCTTTTTATTATCTCAGGGGATTTTAGCAGCTGACAGGACTCCAGAGCTGAGACGACAGCATCCAGGAGTGGCCGCATCCCTGAGGAGGACGAGGAGCGCCACCATTCAACAACTCAAGTTGTTAAAGAAATCTTGCAATGCAAATGCGGCGCTTAGCCGTGCCACCGTGTAGCAAAACTGTGTCGCAGTCAGAGGCTTCCGTGAAAGCCCTTATTTAGTCTGGGAAGATGTAGAGGTGAGGAGAGACAGGTAAACAACGCATAATGTGGAGGTCAAATGCTAATGAGCGCTCCGTTTGCTACGTCTGGCTCCCTCCAAAGGCAGCGCAACAGCGTCAGAGGGACCAAGACGCAATAAATCATACAAATAAATAATAAATTTTAGGGCTCAGAGAAGAGTTTGTGGTGTTTATCAGCCCGCTGGAATGAATTCACGGCTGAGTCCTGATTTTTCTCATGTGGCCCATTTTTTAAGCTGCATGTTTAGGCCAGCAAGATACTGGCAAGTCCATTTCCAGGCCTAACACACAAGCAAATGATTTCCATCTGCTAGTTTAAAGCATTTAGAAACCAAATTATGTACTGTAGCTTGCTTTCAGGTTGTGAGAGTTGAACAGATGCAGTGCCATGGGGATGTTGCAGCTGTTTTGGGGCATCAGACACCCACAGCTGTCCCGTCTATGTCTGAGACTCCAGAAAAAAAAATAGCTGAGAGACAAACATAACTGATTATGTGTGGTGGTGGTGGTGGTGTGTGTGGGTGGGGGGATCTAAATGTTGCTGGTAGAGAATCTCTGCTGTCGTTCGTGTTCGTCTTCCCCCAGTCTTGTTGCAGCCCGTAGATGGCGCTCAGCTCATTTAAAAAAAAAATAAAAAATACCATCCTGTTTTAGGGCTGTCCATCACAAGAGTGTCACTGGCGGCTGCACAGCTGTGGAGAAAAGAACCTGTCCTTGAGACAGGCGAGAGCAGGGATGGGGGGTGGTAGTGGTGGTGGTGGTGGTGGGGGGCAGTAGATTCAGCATGTATGTACCCTGCAGCCGGCAGCCATAAATCATGACCTTCTTCAATTTACACAGGAAGCATATTGATGGTTTCCTATCTCCTTCAGTCACTTTCACCAGGTTACATTGGCTAAGACAACACCACTCTGGGTAACTATGAGTGACACTTTACAGCCTGTTTCAGGTGGACTTTCACCTCAGCTGATGAATAAACTTCATATGAGGCAAAGAATAAAATGTAAGTACCGAGGAGATGCAAAGGCACGGTGTACGGTTGCTCTTGGAGCGTGCTCATTGATTTACTGTACTTTAAGTGAGCATGAGCTATCAGACATACCTGACAACTACTTAGATTTCAAGGGGACTAAAAACAGGTTTATAAGAAGGGAAGTCACTCTGAGGACAGTGGGTCATGCACTGAGTCGCTTCTACGTGACCGATGCAAAATAATAAACTTCCTTCTTGTATGTGGCCCCGCGTTTAACTTGCAACTTGTTCCAGATGCAACCCGCCTCTTAAAGTGACTGCTGGACATGGGCACCAGCAACCTCTGCAACCTGGAAAGGAAGAAGCAGGTAAAGCTGGATGGATGATTCACACCACCTGAGCAGAGCATACTATCATGCCCTAACAAAAGGTGACTCTTTACACCAGTCACGGCACATGAAAGGAGACAGTCATTCCTCAAACATGAGCATCATTCGATCACTTTGTGTAGCATAAAAAAAGTACAGTATAATTAACCAGAAGGTGAACAGCCACAGGTAACCCAGAAATCAAGAGTAAACAAGGATAGATGATGGCAGAAGAAACAATAGCTCTTATACTTGCCGCCATACACGTCGCATCAGTCCAAAAATGTCTAATAAAGTGGAAAAAAACATAAATAATTTGCATGAGTAGCATCTATCATGCGTCACCGCTGACAACCTGGGAACGTGGGCCGGTGTTGTGCCAAAAATCGATTGGCTGCCAAATGGCATGAGGACTTTAACAAGAATTTAACAAGATTAACGCTATAAAAAATTGTTTGCTTGAAATTATAGTGAAGTGTGTCTCTGTTGAACTTTTCCTTAATAAATGCACTTTAATGGTCAAATCAGCTGCATTTCAAAAGCAGCCGTGGGAGCATGCATGGGAAGACTTTAACAAGAATTTAACAAGATCAACACTTAAAAACAATTATTTGTTTGCTCGACATTATAGTAAAGGGGTGTCTCAGTTTAACTTTTCCTTAATAAATGCACTTTAATGGTCAAATCTGCTGCATTTCGTCTGGCAGCAAGGCGAAATGCAGCTGATTTGACGTTTGTTCCAGGTGTTCCGGAGCAAGACAAAGCTGGCCTTGTATGGCAAGCCAAGTGTCTCATTAATTGCCATTTTTATCTGTTAATGAGAAACTTGGCTTGCCATATTAGTCAACTGCCCTCTAGCGGCCGAAAATGGTAATGTTCAATATTTTCCATGTCAGAATGAATGAAATTGTCAGATCTCAACCAAAAAAATTGGGTTATAAGTATGAGAAAAAAAAAAAAAACATAAACAAGTCGATTCGTTGTATAAGTCGCAGGGATGAAGGGAGAAGCCGAAAGAAGATGAAGAAGAACCCGACTTAATAAAGCTAATCCCACGACCTACAAGCAGCCATCACAGCACCTGACATGACACCAGGCAGGTTCAGACCCTCCCACTGCTCTAGGGAGACAAAAGATGTAGGAGTGTGACCCTGCCATCACATTGGGCCCATTGCAATGTCTCTATGACTTCTATGGTAGTGAGGTGGCTTACTGGTGGAATGTTGGTGGAAACAAACTGTTTGTCACTCCAAAAGTGGAACCGACAGAAAGATCAGGCAATGACCTGGATCAGCTGTTGGATGTGGTTTCAGAAGGATGGCTGGTGTCACTGCTGCCACATGCATTGGGACTCACTGAGGAGGCTACTGCCTCAAACACAAAAGATCACTTTCCACTGGCAACGCTTCCTCTGATAGTGTTCATCTTCTGGCTGCACATCACAGAATTATTATTCCTGCTGGAGATAATGCAGGTTGCATCAGTACAGCAACTATATACTGCTATTTGTGCTAAAAAAAAATAAAAAATGAAGTAGGCTTCTATGTAAATACCTGAATATTGTAAAATTGAGGTTGTTCAATAGATCAAGAGCTTTCACAAAAACCTCCTTCAAAAGATCTGAACTCCAGTTTTGAATGTCACACTTTCAAATTACACTTTCAGTTAATACACATTTGTTGTTTGCTGCAATAATTTGGAGTGCCGAGAGCAGATGTGCCAAGATGATAAATAAAAAATGAAAAATTGACAAGCCCATTTATTTGTTCAATTCAATCTTCTGTTCAGAAGTCTTTTTCCCACCACTGATCATCATGGATGATTTTGTTTAGGGGAATGCTTTGTGGCAGGCTGATTAAACACAGACTTACTCCCCCAACCCCCACACTGGCTGAAGTTGAAAGCCCAGTAAATGAAATGACTTCCACAGGATTGCACCACAAAGGAAGGGAGTGTGTCAGATGTGCATTCAGCCAGTGTCGAAGCCAACGCAAGGTCAGACGGGACACTGAGTAGACAGTCACCAAAGTGAGGGTCTGGAGCAGGAGGATGCCGTTACACCCTGAGGCACCGTCTTGCTAAATATGTATACACTATATATATACAAATATATAAATATATAAATATATATATATATACAGTATACAGCCGTCGCACCCCAGTGACGTCATCACCCCTCGCGGACTTTTTTTGCAGCATTTTATGTTTTTTTTTTTTCGTTTTTTTTTTTAGGGTATTTTGTTAGCTAACTGCTTGGAAACACATTAAAACACATTTAAAAACATTAATATGGCCGTTAGAAGTTGTTTTACATTGAAAAAAACGTGTTTAAAAAGACGTTACCGATCGCCGTTTAGTTTTGGTTTCGTTTTACGGCCGCCAGGGGTAGCGGTTTTGGTTTAAGGCTGAATCGGTTTAAGGCTGAGCCGTTAGAACGGATCTCGGCCGTAAACCGAGGACTATCTGTATATGCATATGCACCAGTACATGTTCATGTGCATTTCAGAAAATAATTTATATTTTGAAAAAGTTCTCTTTTATTGTCAATCGTTTCAGAAAGTGACACTCATACATTACACAAAGTGAAATATTTCAAGTCTTTTTTAACTTGTAATTTTTGATGATTATGGCTTACAGGGAATGAAAACCAAAACTCAGCATCTCTGAACATTAGAATATTCCACAGTCTGCTTTTGGGACCTTTGTCATTGTGGGCAGAAGCAAAAATCAGCATCTCCATAAAGCTCTTCAGCAGAAGGAAGCATGAAGAGCTTTAAAATGTCCTGGTAGATGCTGCATTGACTGGACTTCAGGAAACACAGTGGACCAACACCAGCAGAGGACATGGCACCAAACCATCACTGACTGTGGAAACTTCACTCTGAACTTCAAGTAACGTGGATTCTGGACCTCTCTTCCTCAGACTCTGGGACCTTTATTTCCAAAAGACATGAACATTTACTTTAATCTAAAAAGATGACATTGGACCACTGCGCAACAGTCCAGTTCTTTTTGTCTTCAACAGGTAAGACACTTTTAACGTCTCTGGTTCAGGAGTCGCTTGATTTGAGGAATGAGACATTTGTATCTCATGTCTAGGAGTTAATCAGCTGATTAGGATGTGACACCAGGAGTTTACAATAGTGAACCTCTGCACAATATTATAATTTTCTGAGACAATGAGTTTAGGTTTTTCATCATCTGTAAGTCATAATCATCAAAAATGATAAGAAAAAAAGGCTTGAAATATTTCACTCTGCAAAGAGTCTTTTTTAAGTTTAACTTTCTGAAATGACTGACAAGTAGGACGGAACTTTGCCACGTTCTAATTTTTTCAGATGCACCTATCTTATGAGATGTCCCTGAGATGTTAATGATCTTGCCAATACCCTCCAATATTGGTTTAATCAAGCAAAAATCACACACATAATTAACACATTACAAAGAAAGATAAATAGCGAAAGAAATTTTTTTAATTGCTAATGCGAAAGTTATTGTTTTGAAAGTCATTGTCTATATGTGTCTCGTCCACTGTGGGTTTAAACAAATCAGCAGAGCATGCAAATACTACAGAGTCACAGAGGAGCCACTCTGGTGGCATGGCTGAAATGCCTGATAGGTGTGAAAATGACTGAGTATCAGGTCTAAAGCTGTATTCTAATAAGTTATAAAGTTGAAATCTGAGACCTCCTCTGTTTAAAGAGGGTTTCTCTCATTCTACATAAATGGCTTCCTTCATCCCCCTCTCACACCGTTGGTGTTCTCCATCCAAAATGTGAACATTTTGGTCCTCAAATGAGTGTGAGGATTGATAGGGCAATCTGCACATGTATCTAGTTTACTTCAGCTTTGATAATGATAAGCAAGTGTCTTCTGTTATGGATAAAGTCCAGCGGTTTTTGTCATTTTTTAAAATATACCATGTCCTGGATGATTGAGAATCTTCACCAGCATAACTCATCTAATTGATTTGGGCACAAAATCTTTGGCTGGCAGCCTCTCTGGGTGGAGTTTGCATGTTCTCTCTGTGCATGTGTGGATTTTCTCCAGGTACTCCGGTTTCCTTCCACAAAACAAAAACATGCGTATAGGCTGATTGGTAACTAAATAGTTCGTAGGTGTGCGTGAGAGAGTGAAGGGTTGTTTGTCTCTGTGTCCTTGTGATGGACTTGTGACCTGTCCAGGGTGTTGTCCCCCACCTCTCGCACACTTACTGCTGGACATGCACCAGTGACCCCGTGAACAAAAGGGAAGTAGTGGGTTATGATAATGGATCTAGCGACATTGCAACAATATGTGATTAACGTGTGGGTAAAGAAAAAAATGACGCTTCCATGTCTTCCATTTTGATTAATCTGAATTGAGCAAATAAAATAAACCGCAGTGGGTTCATAAATCATGTGGTTTTATTGTCACTGTGCATTCAGTGCAACTTTTTTTTTTTTTTTTTTTTTAGATTAGACACCCTCTCCCACAAACACAAAAAAAGCTTTTATTTACACATGAATACAGTAGGCATAAATACAACAAACAAAAAAACACAAGAAAATGCCACACAGTACTGTCCAGTGAATCCCAGCTGTGGTTGGCTCAACTTTTTCTTCATATAGTATTTTCTTTCAAGAACAGCACAAATAATTATCCCGTCCTCTCGCCGAGCAAAGGGGAAGCTTATAATTAAAATGCACCAAAGCTCCATTTTGAAGTTGATTCATACATCACAAATATTGCTTTTAAAGGAAGGAAACCTCTTGGGTAATCACATGTCTGTGGTGTGCACACCTAGCAGGGTCCTTTTATATAACGGCCGGGGAGGTTCCTCCATGTTTTATGTAAATCTCGTCATCTTGGAGAGCATGGAGATGAGGTAAGTCCACAAATGGAGCAGCGAATAAGTAGCTTTCTCCTCTGAGGAATGTATTCCCCCAATTGCAGTAAGTTCATCTACATTTTTTTAATACCCAACCAGTGATGTCACTTTATTTCTGTGCCACTGGTTCCCCGGAGGATCCCATGGCCCGCTTCCAAACCCGGTGTAATTTTCAAAATATGAATTGAGGTATAGGGTCTAGACGACTTTAGTCACTATATGTTCTGCTTTGTTGATAACCAAAAATACAATGATGGCGTGTGTTTTAACACCCAGACACAAAAAGAGAGAGAGAGAGAGAGAGAGAGAGAGAGAGAGAGAGAGAGAGCGAGAGAGAGAGAGAGAGAGAGAGAGAGAGAGAGGGAGAGAGAGAGAGAGAGAGAGAGAGAGAAAAAAATCCTGATCCAAATAAATACAAACAACGTCCTCATCCCCACTCCTTCTCAGAGACTTGAATTATACAAGTGGGCTGTCAATGTGTGTTGAAGGCCCTAACCCCACATGAACTGAACAGGTGGTCACATCAATGCACAGCAGTTACAGTACAGTACAGTGAAATTTGCACAATGCATTTGTACAGCGTGTCCACATTTTTAAACAAACACAGCTAAATGTTGCTCACGGACAAAACGATGGCCATATTTGCCTTGCATAGCCCAGTGATCGCTAATTTATCTCCGACTCGCATCAAATCGCCTCTGTAAAGATTTAGACAAAAACCCTCCCCGACTCAAAGGAAACTTCTTTCGTTCCCAGAGGTGGACCCAAAGCCGAAGCTTAATTGCTCCGTTTCTTACGAGAATTTCAGTTTAGGAGACAATTAGAATTAATTGGACAACCATTTCAGATGTCTGAAAATAAATTGGATTTTATTTTATTATTTTTTTTAACCAAATTTGGGAAAGGAAAAAGTTTAGAAACGATGATCTGTTATGGCTTAAAAGCGCAGAGGATCAGTTTTCTAGTTTTGCTCAAGTTCTATAAATATTTTTTAACCAATGGTTAAAAAATTAGTTTGTCTGGTTGACAAAATGACTGAAAGTGAATTAGGTTACTAAAATTCTGTAATATCCACGTTTATGAGGAAACAAAAGGATACTTTAAAATGTTTCTACTTTCGTTTGCTTCTAAACAGAAGTAACAACCTTCATTTCAATTGTGGCTAAATGCACCTGTTAACAACTGAAGAGATGCACCCTGGGAATCATATTCTCTCTGGCATTGGGTTATAATCATCTATGCATTACATTAAAGAGCATCAATAGCATATTTTGGGGGATCATCATAGTAAGTGGTCACCTGTGCTTTCTTGTTAATTGAGCAGAAGCTAATGGCACTTGAATCCTTAACAACAGCTGCTTTAAACTGGTCTGTCTTAATAAAACCCTAAAATAAGCTGATTCATCTATGGGTATATTGTTTGATAACGTGCCTCATCTAACCGGTGGAGGTCATCAGAACTCTAAGAAATACCGCAAGTTGTTTACTATCATAATGTGCCGTTAGCTTTCTTTGAATAATTTGGCAACTGGTTTACATTTGATAGATATGCTCTAAAAAGCTAATATTGCTTCTGAATTATACTTTTTATTTATTCATGTCAGTGTTTGTACAAAGGGTCTACCTAAACAATTAGCACCATCATTCAAAATAAAAGTTTCACAGAGTCGTAGTGTACTGTATTGACATTAATGCTTCAATTTGGACTTTAATTGCTTAAAATCATCCGTTTTTATACTTATAAAATACGTTCATTGTGGTTGATTAAAAAAAAAGATTTTAAAGCATAATCAGTATGAAATTGATGTAAATAAAGAAAAGCGTTATCATAAAACTCTGTATAACTTACAAAGTTTGGGTGTTTTCTGGCTGAGCCTCGTTAATTTACCCTGTAGTCCATATTTTACAAAAGTAAAATAAAATTAAATAAATAAATAACAAATCCATGTTGATAAAAAGTTTAAATACAGTATTGGAGGCTAACGTCCAGACTTTGGTATCACAAATACAACTTTAACAAAAAAAGCTAGCTGTTTTTAATAATAGAAAAAAATAATGCCAAACACATTTTTGCCTAATACGCAAAATCTGTAAGCAAGCAATAACATTTTGGGTCCCAGCTGGTTTCATTTTGTTTGACAGGGAAGACTGACCAGGTTGGAGCAGGTTGAGGTTTCATGTGGCTTAAAACACAATCCCCGAATGAAAAAAATAGTGAAAAAAGTGAACAGTGATTAAAAAAAGAAAAAAAAAAAAAAGTTTACAGACCAGACAACTTAAACCTGATTACGCATTGCACAAATGCTGAGTTCAAATTTTATTGTAAGTAATGCCCTGTAATAGCCTAATAAAAAATTGCCAAGGGTACTTAAATAGGCTTTAATTGGAGTGAGAGTGTTAAGAAATATTAAAGTAAGCTGTTCAGTGGCAGAATAGTCCACGTTAGGCTGTTGCTACAATGTAAAAGGAAGTTTATCATCCTGGTATCAGCTGGCTTACCAAAAGCTTTGGAAAGTTAGCTTTGGACATCATCAGCCAAAAAACTTTTGGATTCAAGACTGTCAGTATATCAACATAAAGTATAAGTGGGCTCTTCTGAAGAGGTTGTGCACAATCAATATCTTACTTGTAGATAGCTCTTTGAACCAGGTCAGTTTAGAAATAGCTAGTCTGAGTGATGCCAAGATCAAAGTGGATTTATTCTATCTTAAAACACAATTTTCAACCTTCACTGTGCCACCAGTTTCACATTGTGGGGTTCGCATCCCACTTCTGACACCATGTTGTGTGTTGTGATAATAACCGCGAGCAGCTTAACTCAGAACAGGGTATTTACAGTAATATGCCCACATTGCAGGAAGACATTCAACAGACACCTGCTCACGTGCACCTGTTGGTAACTATGGGTGCTAAGGACCTTACCTCACATGTACAGATCTACGGTATCTGTGAGAGGTCAATATTCAATATTACTGTGTTTTCAGTCAATATTTTACAGTACAGATATTTATGCAGAGTTATAAAATTATTTGCATTGGCGATGGTGGGAGCCTTAGCTAGTTGTAGCACTTCCAGTGCAAACTGAGGAACGTCCAGCTGGAATGTCAAAATTTCTGCCAAAATAATTGCGCAACACAAAACTGACAGCAAAGTAAAGGTTTACTGTATATGAAAGCATTCACATTAACTACAATTCTTTTAGTAAATTGAAGCTGTTTTAAGATGGTATAAATTGGCCATTAGCTTATCTAGCTATTAGCGTGTCAGAATTTAACACCATTTTGTCAAACTGAAGCCTTTTTAAAGAGCCATCTACAACAAAGTAAAGTGTTTATTAGTTGGTTATGTCCTTTCAACAGAACCGCTCAGTTTAAAGTACCGTACCTGAACAATCCCTTTTACCCCAGCACACAACATCATTTCCTAGTTTGAGTTTCACAGTAAGAATGAGAATTCGGTGGAGAAAAAAGCTGTTCAGTCTCAATAAACAAAAAATAGATTAAAAAATAGATTAAAAAAAAAAACCAGACTCAGAGAGAACTGGTTTGTAAATTAGTCATGTCTGACATGTTAAAGATGCTTAGTGCAAACCCTTTATGAGCAATGAACTCTATGGGTTTATGGGCCCCAGTAAAGATGACTAAACCACAGAGTCAATGAAGCTTCTACGGGTTAAATATGTTGTGAAAATATTGAAATCAGATTCAACTTCCCTTGATGACAAATTTAGGAATATGCTATGTAATTCCTTCTTGTACCCAGGGCAGCTGCTAATATATGGAGCCTATTGCTTTAACTGCTGAGATGAGAAAACATGAGATATAGAAACAGAAACACAAATTGTGGCTACATAGCTGTACAATTATTCTGGACATTTATATGATTTTCTTTTCTTTTTCTTTTTGAAAATAAATCAAATTAAGCAAAAAATTCACAGAAGCTTCAGGTGATATCGAGCAAAGGATCTATGAATATAACAAGACCTTAATGGCTGATTTCTGTACACTTCTCTATATACACAATCATCATCATCATCCCACTTCAATCAAGGTGATGGTCACCTTTTTTAAAAACTATTCCAAGTTCCCTGTTTTGCTGTTTTCGTTAGTTTTTAAATGTGTTGAAATGGTTCCAAACCCAAGCGTCCTCCTTTGACTGTCTATTGGCACTCCACCATTGGTTTTTAGCAGCTGTCCCTCGTCTCTGATTGGATGACCCAGCTGTCCGTCAATCATTAGTCTTGGATGTCAAGCCTTGGCCTCCAACATCTCGAGGAATAGTTTGTGCATGGGGACTTTGCCCTGCATTTTGATGCTGTAGAAGTGCTGAACAGACTTAGTAGCGGTCTGACGGAGCAGCGGCAGGGTCATCAGTAGCTTGCCTGCTCGTCGGGGGTCCTCTGGATGCTGGGAGGCCTCGTAGTCCTGCAGGGCCTCGTGTAGAGAATCTTGGAGCCTTTGGACGGCCTCTACGTTCTCTATATGCATGGAGTCTGGAGCGGGAGGAGGAGTTTAGGTGGAGAAAGGACAACAAGATAGCATCGTTACAGACTTTTTAGGATACATTTTTTTTGTCTATCATGACAAAATGTGCAAATTAAGATTTATTTTACAAGAACAGCAAAACATTTTTTGTAATCTTCAGTACGTGCGACGCAAACCTAAGCGGCTGCATCTACCTGTTTTGCAGCTGCACGCTGGGTTTTTTTGTCGAACGTTTTGCATTCCACAGCTTGTATGTGCAAACATGCAATTTTGGAGAGAGCTTTTCTCTTGTAAGTAGTTAATGATGTTCCTTAAATAAATGCCTGTGCATGGCTGAGACTCTAGGGAGAGAGATAGGTACTGCAGGTCAGAATAAATATACATTGGAACAGGAAAAAGATTCATTTCTTTTTAGTATCGTGGACCGCGTTCATCCCCCCACTTTGCTAATGAATTCAGATGGCTGCATTACCAGGATATCGTTCATCCGAACGACGGTGGCAGATGGCCTTCATTTCCATAAGAAAGAGCAGTTGGCCCCTTATGGATAGGCTCTAAAATAAAACCAGTTGAGACTTATTTAAAACTGCTCTCTACATAGAACTCCACATGTTAGAGGGGAAAAACGGCACTTGTTCTCTGAAGGATGAGCGGATGCAGTTTTATTAAGCTGACCGCAGTTCAGACTGTCGCACACACCTATCAACTTAGATTAAAACGTGCGACACAATGTCCCTTCTGTTGTAGTTAAAAATTGAACAGAATTTGACCCTCATCCTAAATATACAGGATCGTAGCTGCTGACTGAACAGTGAGCAAATTAGATCGGCTATTTGTTTCAAAATTAACCAGTAAAGCTAAGACCATGTAAGAACATGTAAACGTGGCAGGAAAAAAGGGTAAGTACAAGGCTAATTATGTTCCTAACTGACTGATTAAGTCTCTTTTACCAGTAGACTTCTGTGTAAATTGCGTTTCTATCTTGGGAAATTAACTAGGCTATGTGGACCGCACATGTGTTCCAGCACTCTTCGTTTGAAACCTTCGTGCTAGTGCTGGGTGATCATGTGCGTGCGTGCAGCAGAGGGTAAGGGAATGTTTGAATGTGCGTTTCCAATCTTTGCGCGTGCGTGAGTGTTTGAGGCGTTTGGGGGGGGAGGAATGCAAAACTAACTTTGAAGACACAATTTCTGTGCAATCCGTCAGCAAGCCCGGCGTCGATCCCGTCGATACTCTGCTAATTACAAAATCAATGGCCATGAATTTCCACAGCTGTCACACCCACTGGACCGATGGAGCCGGACCTCTGCGAGACTTTGTTCAAACGAGTCAAAGTTGCCCTCTCACCCTCCCTGAAGCTTCCCTCTCGACCCTTCCGCTCCCACAGTTCTCCCTTACATTTACCATCCCTGCCTTTATCATCACCTCCCTTCCTGTTTATCCCCCTTCACTCCCATGGAGTGTTTGTCGTGAGAAGACTAAAGCTCTGGGCTCAGCATTTTTCTTTTTTTTTTTTCAGACAGGCAGGAGAAAAGACTCCTAACAGTCATTGATTAGTGGGGGACAGGCCCAGCCGCATGAAAAGCAAACTGTCGATACGAGCGCAGCATCTTCACATTGGAACAAACGAGGCCCGTCGCTCCCCAACGCTCATTCCACTCCACTTAACACATTTTATTGACAGCCCCTGTTTTTCTAATGAAATGCTAAATATATCTCGGCACACTGGCAGCTACTGTTATGGAGATGGAGGGAATGAGAGCACAATGTGACAGTCACACACACGCACCGGCGTGTGTCTGCTCGCAAATTGAAATATGGCTGCGCACGCACGCACACACGCGCGCACACACACACACACCTGCACTTGCGTTGAGTGAAAAAGACCATTCTCCTGACCTTTGCGTTCACTGTTATCAGGAAACCATCACTGCGAAGGTGAAGGTTCAACAAGATTTGGATCAGCACTTGACAACATTTTTGTCTAATTCTCTTTGTTTGTGTAACGAAACACCGACTGTCTTGATTTTACTTGAGATTTGATTTAAAGATGTACCCTCCAGGACAAGTTATTGCAAATAAATACATTTTAAAAAGATGTTACTCAAAAGTTCTGTTCTCTATAATGCTGACATTATTTTGTTATTGTTATAAAATGTTTTTTTCTCTTTATATTGGCGATTATAATGTGCACTGAATTTTTACCGTAATTTCTGGCCTATAAGTCGCAGTTTTTTGCATAATTTCACGGCCTGCTACATATACACCAATGCGACTTATTTATGTTTTATTTCCCATATTTATAAACCAATTTTTGGTTGAGATATGACCATTTTCATTCATTCTGACATTAAACCGCCTTCGTACAGCTGATCATGTCTGGAGCAACCATCAAATCAGCTTTATTTAGCTGTGCCGCCCCGACGAAATGCAGCTAATTTGCCTGTTGAAGTGCATTTATTAAGTAAAAGTTCAACTGAGACACATCTGCGCTTTAATGTCGAGCAAATTGTTTTAGGTGCTTATCTTGTTAAATTTTGAAGAAATGAGCAGCGTTCCTCTTTCCTGATTTCCTCCCTCTGTGCGCTCCTGGAGCACCGAGGCAGCAAATACTTTTGAAATGCAGCTGATTTGTCCGTCAAAGTGCATTCATTAAGGAAAGTTAGACAGAGACACAAGTTTGCTATATAAAAAAAACATGTTAATCTTGTTAAATTCTTGATAAGAGTCCACCCGTGCACGCTCCCATGACCGCCATTTGGCAGCCAATCGATTTTTGGCAGAACACCAGCCCACATTTCTGGGTTGTCAGCGGTGACGCATAACTGATGCAACTTATATGGCCAAGCGACATATTTATGTTTTTTTCCAATTTATTATAATTTTTTGGACTGATGTGACTTAAACGCCAGTACAACATGTATGGTGGAAAATACGGTAAATAAATCCGCTTGCAGAACGTTGAATGTTTGCACAACTCAGAAGTTACACTGAACACTATGGACCCACTTGTACTGGTGCATATGACAAGCAGAGAGGAAATTCTTCTAAATTGTGTTTGTGCGGGTGTAGTTCTACTTTTAGGCTTTGTATGACATGTTGCAACTTAAGGTCTTTGACATGGGCTAAGATGTTGCCCACACAAAAACACAGGTTTTCCAAAACCGTTTTATTAACCGTTTTTTTTTTAAATTAATTTAATTTATTTCTTTTTTTTGTTCCATTTTATTTATTGTTTCTAAAGATATCTTTATGAACATGGCACTGTTTCTAATAAGGGCTCCCTCCACACTAAACACTGAAAGTCACCCAAACTCTGAAGTAGCTACCCAAGGCCATGTGTGTGGTGTTAAAATACTGCGACAAAAAAATAAATAAATGAAAAATAAAATAACAGGAAACAAGGCGTGGAGCATGTGCACAAAGCTTGCACTGTTATTGTTCTTCAGCTGTGTCTGCTAGCAGAACTGTAATGTGCTGCTGTGGTTGAACAACTCCAGTAGTTTCTGTCCTACAAACGCCTGCCTGTAGTTTATCAATTATGGTTGTTGTTGTTGTGCATGATGCGTAAGTTAGATGAGCGGTGGAGCTATGACATCATCGTTTTCACAATGTGGCGTGTTCGTTGTCAACACTAAAAGTCAATCGTGGCGTTTCAAGGTTTTTTTTTTTTTCTTTCTACTTTTGAAAAACATATCAGAGCTCCTAAAATGCTGGTTTTCTGTACTCAAGACTGATATAATATATATTTTTGTATTTTAATGCTTTTTTGCATTTTCATAAAACACTGTTCAATATGGATCATAATTCTTAAGACGATTTTTTTTTAATCTACTTACCCGGTAACTGTTTAACTCCACTTCTGTTTACACAAAATCCAAGGATTCTTTTATTATATTTATTTATATTATATTATTATTGTTTTGTATATTTTATTATACTGTATTTATATTATATTTCTTTGTACTGTAAATTGTCTTTTAAAAATGCTCCTTGCGAATAGGAAGATCAGACAAAAACAAAATTGTAAAGAACTCAACAAAATCTGCCCAATAGTTTTTTTTTACATTGACGGTGATAATGTTCTGAAATTAAACATTTTTTAATGAAAATTTGTGACAATTCGCCAACTACCACGTGTGTTTGTTTACCCACAGAAACATCCCAAATGACTGAAATAATGTCAAATGTTATACATTTACTTACCTGCACAGATTACTATCAGCTTAACATACTTCGAAGGTCAGTCATGGGACTCAAGCTCCTTATTTTATTTTTTTATTATTATTATTATTTTTTTTTTTTTTTTTTTGGCAAATTCCAATGCGTGCTTTGTTTGCATTGAGTGTGGACCTGCATTTCAGAACTGCATTCAATACATCTGAAAAAACTATTAAACTCCTCCATACTGCACAATTTGAAGTAATTCAGAATAACCTTTTTATGTGTAATTTCATACAATGAGTACCTGTAGAATTTAGTATACTGTATTTGAAATGTTGTAGCTCCACAACACAATTAATTTTTTTTTTGACTTTGGAGCTTAAGGGGTTTGTTTGTTTTTTACCAGAGTTAGCGAGCGCGATGGCTTTGAGTGTGACAAACTCCTCCTTCTCCATTCTCAGCTTCTTGTAGCGCCGCACCAGTGGCAGGATGGCGACATGGAGATCCAGCAGGCCTGAGATCCTCGCCTGCTCCTCATCCACCACATAGTCCTCTGCGTACACGAGCTCGTCCTCACAAGGCAGCGAGCGGAACACGATGCTCAGCACCAGGATCTCCATCCAGGCGCTTTGCAGCAGACTCATCTGGTCGGCCAGCGACAGCGTGGAAAAACCTGTTGAAAGAGAGTTTGTTACGTTTTGAGATTTTCTTTCCCGGGGGTTGTTTTACACTCTCACAGTCCAACTACGTGACACCCAGAGATCAGTTCATTAACCTCGTGGCTCAGTAAGCAGCGAACTTGAGTCCTCCATGTGTTTTATGGGCTGTGCACAATCGCTCTACAATCCCGACTTGAAACAGAGACCGACGGCTGTATGTGGCGGCTTAAGGGGAGAGTATAAATCTGTCAGATGGAGAGGCCTTTGAAACATGACCCAGGGTCTCTTCAACCATCTACAGTCAGTCCAACTCCATGTAGCTACATGAGACGCCGCTCAGTCAGGGCAAACTACTTCTCACAGAATGACTGGAAATCCTTTTATTATTTTTTAAATTTATGACATGAAGTCAAACTAGACATTGTAGTTTGTTGTTACACATAATTATAAAGCTGGTATTTACAAACAAGCTAGCTTTAATATGTAGAACTTTTAAAAGAAAGCAAAACTTTAAAGTTATAACTTGCTGTTTTTTCCATTTCTGAGCCAGAACCAGGTCCAGGCAGGTGCAGGAGATGAACTGTGTGAGATGTAGACGTGGGACTAGATAAGTTTTACTGGCAGCTTTTGATAAAAGTGGACAGGAATCAAGAAACAAGGGAAAAAAACAGCCAACAGTCTGTAGTTTTGTTTCTGATGATTTTGTGTTATTTTTAATTTTATGGTCCTGGAGCCACAATTAAAAAAACGTGGAACTGATAATTTCACCACAGATCTGCTCAGTGTGAATACCAGTAACTATAAAATTATCAGAGCTGTTGACACGTGTTTGCTTGGCAAGATGGTGGTGGTGGTGGTGGTGGAGATGGGGATCATCACAATATTTAGTGTGATTTTGTCTTAAATTCATGTTCTCACTCACAGCTCCACCAAGTACAGTCAATATAATGTCAATCTGCGGCGCATGAAAGAGCTTAGCAATAATTAGAGGACATTTTACTGTCATCATAAAAGGAAAACAAAATTTAAAGCAACATTTTATTTAAACAAGTTATATTTGGAAGTTAAAAAAAAAACAACAACATCCAAGTACATTCATATTTTTTAACAACTGAAGCATACTGGTGATGGATGAAAATTAGAATATTAAATAATAATAATTATTATAATTCTATTGCTTTTATTTGAATGTATTATGTTCAACATGAAGAAAATATGAACAACAAAATAAAAAAAGATAAAATATCTCAAGCTTGATGCAAAAAAACAAAAACAAAAAAAAAAAAGACATAATTCCTATAAGGGAGAGAGTTTTTATGCATGAGCTGCATCTCAAAACTGCTTAAACCATAAAGTTGAATCATCTACAGCTACATTCTTTTACATTATCTTTATTTTAACAGCTTGGTATTTTAGCAAAGGAATTTTTCCGTATTAATGCTCAAGCTTTAGGCCTCGAAAGGCAACGTTCAGGACCATTCACCTCCTGGACGTTCTGCCCTCAGAGTGACAGAACCTGAGGTCGCGCCGGGGGGGGGGGGGGGGGGGGGGGG
>JARVLU010000179.1:17222593-17240165 GCA_031762415.1 Simpsonichthys santanae | reverse complement strand
CAGTTTTAAATGGACTTCATACTTGACTGTAAAGCAACAAATACATGAAGTGCACTCACATTGACATTTTAGATTTATTAGATTAGTGTTTCCCAAAGTTGGGGTCAGAACCCTAATGTGGGTTGAAAAAACTCCAGGTAAGTTTCCTCAGATAATCTCCAGATATCAATTTACATTCAAAACGAATGCCTATGGCATATTTTTCTTTTACCATAATTGTTCCAAAAATAACACCATTAATCATAAAACAATGAAAAAGTGTGGATGTTAAGATGGTTATTTTGTTATGCTAATGTTTTATTTTTATTTTTTGGGTGTTATCAGTTTTTAATAGTTTACTCAGCAACAGATGCAATACAAACAACTTTATTTATAGAGCACCTCAAATACAACACCATTGACTAAACTGATGTACACGTGTTTTTTTATACAAGCTCACACTGACTTTTTGGAAACACTGTGTGATCTGGTGGTACACCTAATGGTGTACCACAAGGCTCAGTCTTAGGACACACCCTCTTCACAATCTACATATGTAGGTCAGATGCATCCCTACATCTCTATACCAAATTCATTTCTGCAGTTTCCCCTCAGTTAAAACCAAATTATGCAAAAGGGCCTTCTCTTTCTCCGCTCCTGTAACCTGAAACACTTTGCAGAAAGATCTGAAGAGCTCGACTTTGACCTCTCTAAGGGATTTTAAACAACTGTCAAGTTCAATGCAAAAATCAATGCAGACATGTTCCTATTTTCAGTATTTTACACAGTTTCATAATATAGCATTTTTTAAATAGTTTTATATCACTTCCTTTATTTACTTTTTATTTTATATGCTTTTATTATGAATGTTTATAGCTGTGTGTACATCATCTGTGGTTTTTATTTAAAACAGGTCTCTTGTAAATAAGTCCTCGTGACTCAGTGAGACTAACCTGTACAAATAAAGGTTGAATGAAACCTGACATGCACAAATACAGGTTATGTTTAGGATCTGAACTAGGGACTCTCTTGATCCGTGTGCTGAAATCAACCTAAACAAAATGCAGCATCATAATAAGTTGTGACAAAAATGTTTCATTCAGATACATATTTAATGCAAAACACTCAGAGCAGATCACAGAGTTGTGCACGTGGCCCTCAAAGTGTGTATCCAGATTGTCATAACGTGGACACGTGTAAATAGGTGTGTGCGTGTCTCACACAACTATTTTCAGCTCCTCACCTGTCAGAAGCGCTTCTTTCTAGGGAATGTGTCAGAACTGGCTGACTGGTTAACACTGCCAAAGGGAGATTAGGAGCTCCTTTATTTAGCTGGGAAAAATCAGAGGGACACAGTCCCCCCCCTACCATGAACTCACCCCTTGCTACACACAAATCTCGCACTTCAAGTGTTGCCGCTGAAGGCCGAGCTCAGCAGCCAGCAGCTCTTGTTTAATTGCTGGGTGGGCTGCAGAAAGGGAATGGAAAGGGGTGGCATCCCACCTGCTTTAATCCCCACTGGGCTGACGAGACAAAACCGGAGTTGTCCACACTCCACAACTGTGAACACTGGCATCGTTCCCTTTATCATGTTTTACACTTATCATAAATCTGAGCCGGCGGACCCACAAAGGGCATTACTGTGTATTGCAGACCACAGATGCGCTTGCATTCAAAAGCATGCAGGGCTGGAGGTGGCTGGGTCGATTCTGGATCCCTGGTGTGCTGGCTGGGCGGCCACTCGTTTTGTTGTGGCCCAAAAAAAAAAATTGATACGGGCAAAAGAGGAAAAAACAAAACAAGGAAACTGAAGACGGGTGACGGCGGGAAACATGCACCTCGAGGTCTGGTTCCACGTCGCCTGTCAAAGGGGAGAAAAACATCTGACATGTGTGTGAACGAATGCGTGTTGTGGTTGTGGGTTGTAAAGAGGTCAGCGCTTCACTAAATCCCCCGCTCCCTTATCAGAGGAACACGTGCTGGCCTCCATGTCTGATCTATCACCTGCCAGACAGTGAGGACAGGCCAGCAGAGAGTTTCTGGGTGGGCGCTGGCTCTCAGCTGCAGCCTGACACCCTGAAACGCAAACAAGGCCCCAACTGCACTCTTTCGGAAAGACCGGCTTGTAAAACCTACGAAAATTGTGCAGCAAAGGGTCAGAGGTCACTCAGTCCTTACACCTTGAACAGTGAAGAGCAATACAAAGACACCCGTCTACTTTAGACTTGTGCATACATCTATATTTTGATGATGTAATCTAAGTGTATGGATTGCTTTCTGATCTAAGTGCATTGATTGCGAAGGGATCTGACAGTCCGTGATATTGGATATGGCTTCACTAATCTTTTGTGTATGTGGCTGGAGGAAAATAAGGCTGTAACTTTATCCCGATGGCCACGTTTGCTCAGGAAAGACTGCTGATCCCTATCTGTGGTCGGGCGAGGGCGAGACAGCGGTGCAGGTTGCCAAAATAATCTGGCAGCTTGTATTCATCCACCGCATTATAGCAGTGTCAGAAAATCTCTATGAAAACATCTAATTATCACTAAAATATTCGGGTCTAATTACAAAAAAAAAAAAAAAAAAAAAAAAAAAAAAAAAAACAAGGGCTTAGGTGTCTTTTATAAAAACCGTTAAAGATTTCCGCTCATATGAGATTCTCTAGCACAGAGGGGGTTATTTTATTTAGTTGCAACATGCTAATACATTAGCATAATCATAGATGTAGCTGTACTTTTAAATCGACATACAGATAATTTACGTTTTATCTCAAGCATTCAAAGGAACAAATTGAAATTATGAAAAGAGTGTAGTAAATTACTTCATAACTTAGCACCATATAGCACTGCTAAGCAGCATTAGCGCAGGCACTGGCTCCTGGCAGCGGTTACTGACACCATACCTTCCACGAGTTGTAATTACGGTAGAGTTTTTCCACTGGGCCCGTGACCTTTTATCTCAGCTGGACATTTAAAGGGTCAGCGTTCAGTTTGCTGAAAGAACCGCCTGCCGCTAATCCAGATGCTCTGCTGCGGGTTATACAGAAGCAAAAACCAGTTCAGGAATGATCTTACATCATCTATAATACTTTTTACAATTGTCTTTTAGGGATATAGTTAAACTCTTCTTTACTGGACACTAATCAGAACGTCTCCGTCCACTTCTTGCTAACGTCTACTGACGGGCTTCTCCACTCTGCTTAAGACTGATCCACTCTACATCTGAAGCCAGCAAACAGCTAAAGAATGAAAGTCAGCTGGTTTGTGGCAGGTGTTAAAATGAAGAGGATTTTTATTTATTTATTTTATTTAGCCAGCTAACAGTGCTGAAAAGCTGCAGCAGCTGGCGCTTTATGATTCAGGGTGGCAGGCTTGGCACGAGGCACAGAAATATTTGATACTTTTAGAACAACTGATCGCATCAAGCCCCGTCTGCGTCTTTAGGTTCGGTTATTGCTGCACTGTTACAACTGTCGTGCAAACAGTTTTAAAATATTGTTAATTAGGTTCGCACTGTAAAATTATAATATAGTTCTGATGAGAATTACAGACTGATATGTGGAGAACAAACTTTAAGGGATGAAGTTAAGGTTTGTTGCGTAAGATGTTAAATAAGTGTTTAATTACACTGAGCAGAGTTAACATTATATATCATTTGGTGTTGAAAATGTTACACATCTAATAGAACTTGTGTAATTTTTGTGCTGTTTTCAACAAATCACATATCAAAACGTTCAGCTCGTTCAGGAGAAGGGTGCCGTGACTTTTTGTGTTGGTGCAACTTTAGCTTTTTGAAATATTTAGCTTTTTCTGCCACTTTTTTCCCTCACAGGAAATTAGTTGAGCTCATTTTACGTCCTTCAAATCTTTAGATGTGTTTACAAACATTTACTGCTCCTTTAACATTTTGTTCGGGTTCAGCTTCTTTCAGCGTCTTTGTGCAAATGTAAACTTTTCTTCAGCTACTTTCAGCTAATAGCTGTTTTTCCATCTGTTTTATGATCCTTTCAGATTCTTTCTGCTAACTAGAAATGATTTTGTGCCTCTTCGAACTTATTTCTGCTAATTTCAGCTTATTTATCCAAATAAAAAATGTTCAGCTATTTCAGCTGTTTTTGTGCTGATTTTAGCTTTTTCAGCTAGTTCCAGATTTTTTGCAATAATTTCAACCTTTTTCAGCCTAATTCAGCAAAAGCGTGCTCTCTCCACTTCTTGTAACTTAAGCTTCTTTTTGCTGTTTTAGCTACTTTTCAGCTGTTATTTTGGTAATTTCAGATTTTTCAGATACAATTTACACTTTTTTTTGTGTGTGCTAATGTCTCATTCTTTCAGCCTAATTGGGCAAACGTGTTCTTTCTTCAGCTAATTTAAGCTTGTTCTAACTTTTCAGTTAGCTTTTTAGCACAATTAAGCAAATTTCAGCTGTTTTCAGATAAATTCAAGTTTTCATGTTAATTTCTAATACTTTCAGCCTAAATAACTGCTTTTTGCTCCTTTCAGCTTTGTTGTGCCAGTTTCAGCTTTACAGCTCTTTCAGCTACTATTTAGATATTTTGATACTTTTTTTTAATTTTAGCTTTTTCTGCTAATTCCACCTTTTTTGTAGCTCATTTCACTTCTTTCCACTTCCTTATGTGTTTAAGCTTCTTTTTGCTTTTTCAGCTACTTTTCAGTCTTTTTTTTGGTGCTAATTTCTTAATTTTTGTGCTCACTTATGCTTATTTAAACGTAATTCAGCAACTATGTGTTCTTTCTGCTTTCTTCTGCTAATTTAGGCTTGGTTTTCCCTTTCAGCTACATTTCAGCATGTTTTATTTTTAGTTAATTTCAGCTGTTTTTCAGCAAGTTCTTCTGCAATAAGTATTCACACTGCATTTTTACAGGAAATGCAATGTCTGTAGTTTAATTTAGCTTTTTTCCCCCTTTGTATACAAATTGTGTTTCTAAAGGAAATGCCCTCATGCCTTTAAGATTTTGTGCTGCTGCTCTACAGTTTTCTCACCAATGTTCATATTTCACTGTTATTCTTCCTTTTCCAGTTTTATGGTAATCCCACTACCCCACCCGTCCCCTCACTGAATCAAACATTAAAGCTCTTCTGCGAGAGAAGCCACACCATGACACATGCTAAGATTAAACCTACTTCCTTACTTTAATTGAACACCATCACTTGAGTCGTGGTGTCGGTGATACTCGTCAGGGCATCACTCTGTTCATCACTCCAATTGCGTGAGATTAGAAAAGTTGGGTAAGCTACCGGTACCTTTCCTCACACATGCACCTAAACAATTACACGTTTGCACTCATGCCCTTTCTTTATGCGTGTTTCCCCTGCAAACATATAACCCTGCATGCACTCATGGACCTGTATGCACCAGACCTCTGCATCTCTGCATGGGTTTAAAGCGATCATTTATTTCAAAGCAAACCTTATTCACATTGTAGAAATAAGAAAAATATAATAATTTTCATGACACAATGACAAGCCAAATATATTTTTAAAGTGTACTGTACAAGACATATTCTACAATGCCTAATAACTCGATGTTGAAGGGTAAAATGTGCACAAACAAAGCACAGACTCTGCACAGTGCAGGTGAAGCGGCTGCTGCTTGTGTGGAAAACAAGGAAAGCACAACCGAGCCTGCGTTTTAGTTTTATGAATAATTTTATGAAGCCAGGGTGAGTGCAGAAACTCCAAGTACGAATTGATCAAAACCACATAGGCACAATTTGTCTGAGGTACGAATTGACCTGGAGCCTACTTTGTCTCCTAAACACTAACTTTCTATGGCCGTCAGTGGTTTGGCAGCACTTTTGATCTGCCCAATTACAATTTTGTTTTAAGGTTTGGATTCGGACGAGGACACTGAGATGGGCGTGTGTGTAAAAATACCGTTGAAATGCTGCAGCACAATGATCCATGACTGAGATGAACAAACAGCTACGTCAGCAAAGTGATATCCATGGAAATGGACCAGGAAACTGACATGCAGCCTGCGTTACCAGCACAGCTTGCAGAATCTCAAACATGACATTTATTTGCTGTGGCCAGAGCATGCCAAAACTGTGAGACCACAGTTTTATTTTAAGGAGCATCTAACTGTCAGTGAAGCCTATAAACAAATGTTAAAAATGCAGCGATTCATTTTAGGAAACGTGGAAAATTATTAAATAACTCTGAAAATACTAAAAGCTGGGTTATAATTTCTGTATTTAGAATAAAGTCAAGTACCAAGATAAAATTAAAAGAATTGTTTTAAGTTATTACAGATTTTTTTTTATTGTTTTGGTAAATCGTATGTATTACCGTATTTTATGGACTATAAGGCGCACTTAAAATCCTTGAATTTTCTCAAAAATCAACAAAGACTTATAATCAGGTGCGCATTATGCATTAATTCAGGCTGTGCTTACTGACCTTGAACCAATTTTATGTGGTTATTGGGAATTAGTTGAATAAAATTTGACTTACTGTTATGTTTCGCTTAATGCACCTTACAAGCCAGTGAGCTTTATGTCTGAAAACAAACCCGTTCTTTGATATTGCTCCTTATAGTTCGAAAAATACGGTAACTTCTTTAATTTAAAAAAAAAAGTTAATTTATAAAAGGTGTAAACATTTTTTAAATTTAGTTTCAGATGCAAAATTATCTTCAACGGTTAACATAAATTTTCAAACAGGCCTAACAAAGTCCAAATTCAGCACTTGTTTTATATAATGGGGTGCAACAATAACAATAAGTTAGACCTAACTATTAAGAATACACACATGTGGAGCATAGCTAAACACAAGAAAACTGACATCAAACTATTTCTATGAAAAGAAGAAGAAGAAAAAAAAAATCCATCAGCTAGATTTTCCCTCTGTATTCCCAGAGGTCCCGCACCGGAGGAAAAACAACACGTGCAGGAAGTGAGGCGGCATGTTCGGAAAGCATTTAGTGGATCAATACGGCAGGCAGGAGAGGGGAAGGATGGCAGACTCAGACAGAGCGGGAGAGGAAGAAAGACACCCAGAACCCAGGGGAGCGGGAAAGCCTCCGGGGAACGGCCTGTGCGCTTTTCAAGAGTCCTGTTACGCATTTCGCTCAGTCTTGGTAAGAACATCCAACTCAGCAGCTTTCCCAGCCCGTTGGAGTTAAGCACACAGAGGCTCGGCGGCGTGAGGAGAGGCAAGTGAGGAACGAGTGGCTCGTGTCACCTCTGGCTCCCCGAGGCTACGGCCATCTTTACCGTCTGATCATAAAAGAAACATCAGTCGCTACTCAGAACGTTAAGGATGACTTTGTGGCTCACGCTGCACAAAGATCAAACCTACACTGGTATTTAAGAAGTCTTTCAGAGTGTTAGTTTTTTAATTTTATTATGTTTTTTTTAGAAACTCATACTAGTATTTGAAAGATAACACTTTTACATTTTGATCTCAGAAGCCAAACCTCTAGAAAACAACAAAACCAAAGACTTAAAAGCCAGTTAAATAAGGTCATTGACCTCACCGACAGTCTCAGCAAACATTTTATTCAATTTAACCCACACTATTTTTATTCTCTTCAAGCATTCATGTCAAAAAGAGATTTAGCGATCATTTTTAAATAACAGTGTGCTCCCAACCTCAACCCCGAGGACCACCAAATGAAGCATACATCGTATTATACAAAACTTATGCATAATTTTAAATCTTAAAGCTTGTTCTGCTTTGATTATTACTGTCATATATGATGGACACTATCTAAATAATGAAGATTTCACTAAAAGATTTGCAACTTCTTCTTGTCTGAGCAGTTTTTATTTATGTCATAAGTGATTCAACCTACATAAAATGTATAATTCATCTCCATTATTAAAGTAATTGTTCTTTTTGCTTTAATTTGAACATGTAAATCTGAAAATGTGTGTTTTGTGTTAGTGTCATTAACACAGATTTGATTACGTTAAAATAAAATAAAAATATAAATAAAACAAATGATTTAGGGTTTATAAAAGCCCACTATGCACGGACCTGTTGTGGTTTTCATTGTATCCCATGGTGTTAAAAGTTTCCGGGTCAAAGCCACTAAATGTTTGCACCACGCTGCCATGAGGAACCAGAGACAAAGTGTTTTCCTCCCACAGTCACACGGAGTGTTGCTCCGTCATCATTCATTATTTGAGACGAAGAGGGAATCCCGGAAACTTTCACTGTTGTTAAAGAAAGCTGTTGTCTTTTAACCTTTTGCAGAAAACCCAGTCACCCGCTTAACGTAAAACTGTTTTTGAACTGAACATTTGCAACATGCTACAAGAAGCAGGTGAAATATACGGCTGCTTCAGGCTCGCTACGGAGAATAATGAAGCCCGTCGACTCTGTTGCTTTACCCGACACCATATCAAGATAAAGATAAAGTTTATGTTTATTCTCAATACTTCTAATTAGATTAAAATTTCAGCCTCGACCTGAAATATCTTAAATTGCTTCAAAATCTTCTGAGTGCAGGAAAAAGCTGCTAACTCATTTCTCTCACTCTCCTTATTTAAATCCAGGCATTAAACTTAAACAAATTATAAATACTATACATTTAAAATAATCATTATTGAGTTATATTTAACATTATTTAGACAGCAAGAGGGCTGGATAATTTAATTGTCCTGTCATCAACTCATTAAATAAATACCATATTTTCCGGATTATAAATCACACTTTTTTTCATAGTTTGGCCAGTCCTGTGACATATAGTCCGAAGTGAGTTATATATGTTTTTCCCCCCTATTCATGACACAATTTTGGACTGACACATTAAATGTTCATTCATACTGACATGAACCAAAGAGTATAACACTTGCAGCTGTGGGAGGGCCCTCTAGGCTTTTGACAAATATATGTTGTTTCTCGACCGCTAAACAACCCCCCCACCCAACATTCACTTAGAGACAACTGAAAAAAAAAATAATAATAATAATAACAACTCAAGTAAAATGCCCCCCAAAAATGTAATGAGATTGGTGAATTTACGTAACTTGCTTGTTGGAGTTGTTGGCTTGTTTTGTTAATTAAGCCTGTTCAGGATC
The DNA here is from genome assembly GCA_031762415.1 of Simpsonichthys santanae. NCBI lineage: Eukaryota > Metazoa > Chordata > Actinopteri > Cyprinodontiformes > Rivulidae > Simpsonichthys > Simpsonichthys santanae. The sequence goes on along the minus strand of JARVLU010000179.1, from coordinate 17,231,139 downwards.
CCAGGGATGTTCTGTGTGTTATTTCAGATTAAATGTTGTTCTTTCACTTTGTGAAGTACACTTTTAAATAAATGCGACATACTCCGAAGCGACTTATACAGTATATATATATATTTTTTTTCCTCTTCACGGGGCATTTTTTGACTGATGCGACCTTTAATCTGGAGCAATTTATAGTCCAGAAAATACAGTAGCCACAAAGAGGACAACGAGAAGATCTTGCAAGAGGAGCAGCGTGCAAAGACAAAACAACTCTTAACACACACATGGTTCTATAACATTTGACATTAGTAAGTGAAAAACATCCGTGACCTTTACATTCTCATCAAAAAGTGAGAAGAATTGATTGTTTGTCTTCAAATAAAAGCTAATAAATCATGTGATGCATTGAAAAACTGTTTTGAGATTATTACACCATCAGAAGTTCAAAAAGGTTTTAAGCCAAGAGGAAATCAAGTTTTGCTTTTCTAAGGCAAAAAACACATACTTTTTTATAGCTTCTCTTCATTTTTGATGTTTCATGATAATTATCAGTTCACCTCTAAAAAATTGACTACGGTATGTATTGACTCACACAAAAAAGACAGAAATTGGAAAAAAATCACAGGAAAATCAAGTGAACAATTAATATAAAAATGAATAATTGGTGCTCACCTTCCTTCAACATGCCAACTTTAAGACATTTCATGAAGCGACAGGCCTGGCAGGACTTCCGTCTCCTCTTAGTGATCTCACATTCATTGGTGGCCGGACAGCTGTACTCAATGTTCCCTGTGGAGGATCAGAAACACACGTTTATTGTTCTGTCTACACATCAGAAATGAGAAATAAAGAAGCAGAGCATATTACTAAACAACAAAAACAAAAATTCACAACACCGTTGAGGGGTAAGGCATGAACACGCTCATGTCCCAAGGTGACCCCGTGTGGTATTTTAAAGGAGAGTAAGGTTCAGTGGTATAAATAATTTTAATTCATAAATTAACTTCAGTCATGCAGAGCGAGTTTTCCGCTCAAACACAGCCGAGAAGTCTCCAGACAAGAGCAGAAGCTGCTGTTAGGCCGAACAATCTAAAGGCTCCCGTATCATGTAGCAAAGCTCGATGTATTATTCAAGTCTGTCTTGACGGTTCTTGGCTCAGAATGGAAATATTTCCTATGCAATTTAATCACTCAGATCCAAAAACAGCCAGAAATGCAGACATATTGAATCTGCTGCCATTTAACCGCAGCCACTTGTTCTCACCAGATTCCGGTCAGCTTCTTCTTTTTCTTGTTTTTTTTTTTCTAATATTCTGAATCATTTTGCGCTCAAAAGCTGACACGACCCCATAAATCCTACGTCCAGCTCCCCGTCCAAAGCCTCCATATCTCATGATTGTTTACACGAGGTCCTTTAAGCCCAGAGATGCTTTATTGTTACCTAAAAAAAGAGCAAACTGTTGTCTGTTGTAGATTTGCCAGAGCTGCATTTAACCCCCGTCCCTCCCCGCAAATGTAACCCCCTGATGGTCAAGGAGACGGTGCCAGCATTCGTCAGGATTGTTGGCATCGACGGTGCCAGCAGGGTCACAGGCACAGTCAGGGGTCCGGGGGAACCATGCCAGGATGTTGGCAGAGACTGCAGGATTTAGAGTAGGTGAGTTCTGCTGAACTGAGAAGCTTCAGCAGCGGAGAAGTTCAAGTTCACTGCAGAGCTGGTGTGTGAAGGTGCACGATGCGAGCTGGCGTTTCACCGAGAGCTAAAGCTGCATGGACTACGGCGTGCTTATTTCAGAATATGAAACTTTAGCGTGCTCACAGTTTATAATAGATTGTTTTATTCGGAAGCAATAACCTTGTTTCGAATTATATAAATATTTACAGGCGGTGAGGAAGAGACGACGCATACGAGACAAAATTGAAAAGCCCTCCTGGACCGTTAGAGCAACATTTTGAGCAACAGCGATTTTAAAGTGAGGTCTTGTAGAAAGGTTGTGAACAATCATTATCTACTTGTAAATAGCTTTTTTTGGCACAACGTTAGTTTGAAGAAACAAAGTTGATTTCTGACCAAACTGTCGAGCTAACAGCTAGTCCGAACGGTGCGAAAACCTAAAAAATTTGATCAGAACTGTAGATTTATTTCAGTCGGAGTTGCGTTAAACAGATGTTTAGTTTTATTATGCAGTTTTCTGCTGAGGTGGCACCTTTGAAAAGTCATGTTAGGAAATGCAACTATGCGCGGATGTTACAAAACTAAATGCAAAATCAAACCTCAGTGTTACATCAGTGAAAACATAAATGAATAAATAGATTTTTAGGCAACTCTAATTACATATCAACAACTAATTGTATCTGGTCACCCCAACAGTAAAACACCATCTGACCATCACAGCAGAGCAAAACTTACAGTAGCATCCATTAAGCGTGCATCATTACCCTTCGGTTTCCAGCGCTGAACCTCCTAAAGGTCCCCAAGACCTGGTTTAAAACTCAGGGTGACCTATCTTTCAGACTGTACCCCCCACCACCAACCATAATGTGGAATGCCCTGCCCCTGTCTCTTCGTGTGGCCGCTTTTATTGAGTCTTTTAAAAAGCAGCTTAAGACACTTTTATTAAGACAAGCTTTTAGTTAATTTTTTTATTTACCTTACTGTTTTTTATTAGTTTTTTATTAATCAGCTGTTGTTATTGCTTTTGTTTTATTTTAAGCCTGTGTTTTGTATTTCTGTAAAGCACTTTGTAATTGTATCAAGTGCTATATAAATAAAGTTTACTTACTTACGTTAAACAGGGGTGGAGGCCTCCATGTCCAGTTATCACGTTCTCACAATGCTGTTATTGCTTGTATCACTCAGCTAGTTTTGAATGCCGACAATAAACTGGTTGATCCACTATGAGAAGGTGCTATTTATAAGACTGGTTTTAATGTGGCTCCTCAGGCTGACAAAGTCTTTTGGTTTAAATTTGAAACGTTTAAACAAGTTTTTTTTAATTACATTTTTTTTTTAGTCCATCCAGAGGATCTGGCTTAACGTTGTTAGATTTATCTACCTGGATTATTGAGCATGCATGAGCAAAACTTAAAGTACTAACCAGATATTACTTGATACCTCATGGGCATGAGTATTGCTTAATAAAATATATTTGTCAAGAAAGTTACTTTCCACATTTTCCGCTGATTTCCTGTCATATTTTTCCGCAGTGAGAGTTGGAGCATCGTGACACTCCTGCAGCTTTAAAGCTAACATACAATTAAAGTGTGAACATGTTCAAAACGTGCAAAGAAAAGGAGCGGTTAATTTTATATTTATATAGAAAAAAGTAAAATAAAATAATATTGGAACTACTTGTGTTTACTTAGATCAAAACAACCTGTGTGTGTGTGTGTGTGTGTGTGTGTGTGGTGCTGGGCTGGCTGTGGGACCGTGAGTCTTCTATGGACTTAAATTGCTTCCCCCTAAAAGCCCACCGTCGGCGAAGCCTCTTAGTTAATCAGGTCTCGTGTCCACCTTTATTCCTCAAAGGACATTTCAACCACTCTAATATCCTTCCTTAACCTCTCTTATTTTCCCTCTAAATTTTGATATATTATTATGCCATGCTATTATCCACGCGCTCATCTCGGACTTCTCCTTGTTCTTCTCCTTTACTGAGGCCGGGACACCCTCTTCCCCCCCGCCCCCCCTTCTGATTACCATTCCATTAAAGTGGACTCTCCTTTCTGCGAATGACCACATCCCCCCTGTCCCTCGTCCCTCTGCATTTATTTAGAGGACTCCTGGAAACTGTCCTTTTTTTCCCCTCTCTGTCCCCTTCGTCTGTTATTGCCCCGCCAGCACGTGATTGAGCTTCTAATTGGCCCCTGATCTCCTATGCTTTGCTTTTGGGGCTACAGAGGGCCCAGAGACAAAGAACAGACGCACACCTCTCTCCTCTTTTCTTGACTTTTCTTCCAATAAAACGCCGGGTTCTTAATTACAGTCACCCAACACTGATTGTTATTGACTGAAACTCCCGTGGCTCAGGACGAATGACGGACAGATTAAGCTCATTACAAGCTCGTCCTCCACAGAAGAGCCCAAGGAAGAAGTCAAAAATCTGTTTTATTTACAGTCCTCACAGCGCGGATGGTTGAGGCTGAAGCATGGCCCACTTTAAACAAAATTAATATTTATTATTGCAACACATAGACAGAATAATTACTCTGGAGAAGTTTTTATTAATGATTCCAAATGGTCTAAATGGGACATCTGTTTTTAAACACAGGAAAGACATCACATGTAGAACCTCTCCAGTTTTATTGCCACAGTTTGTTGAATGCACTTTTTTTTTTAATCAGTTTGAAGAAATATATTTATAAAATACCTGATCTCAGTCCATAATTATCAGGATATAAAAAAAGTCTTATGACTGAAACTCCTTGATGAGAAATGTATGTTTAAAAATGCATATACATTTGCCTGATTCTTTGATTATTTTCTTTTTTGCATTTACATAAAAAATCAATACAAGTGACTCCTCATATTTAAGAAACTTTGCAAATGTAGTCTGTGTATGGGCCAATCATAAACACTCAATAAAATGAGTTTTGCCCTAAAAAACAATGATGAGCATACTTCCATTTACTGTAAATAAAGGTCCTTCATCACTATCGATACAGTTACAAACCATTTTTTTCTAATACAGAGGAGAGACGTGTCACTTAAAAGTGAAGTAGGTAATACGTCACTCATTACATTTTTTATTTTTTTGTATTTTTAAGCATATAGTTATTAGAAGTTTAAGGAATCAAAATTTAGATGAACCCACATCACCCTGCATTTCATGGAAATGGTGAAGGTGTAAGGCAAGTGATTATCAATTTTTTATAAAGTACAAATATTAGCTGCGCTGGCCATAAAAAAAACACATCTGTCTAACATCTGACATTGAACACGTTTGTGTAAATTAACGGTACATAAAATCAATCACAAACCTTCACTTTTAACACTTAAACTGCCTGATCTGTGGGTTGGGAACCCCTTCTTTGTGTAATGCTCTAAAGAAGTGAATATTAACTCCACTTCTGTCTAGAGAAGTTTAGCTACTGTTCAAATTTAAATGAAGATTAGAGAAAAATACTGAGTGTTTGTGAGGACTGTTTTGGCGACAGTACTTTGTTTCTGCATGAATGGAACATTTTGTTGTTGCGCTGCTACTTTTATGACCTGGACCTTTTTATTTGGGTGCAGACGTTAGAGATCAACCGAGGAGAGAACGTGAGAAATACCTTGTATCGTCCTTTTGAAAAAGGCTTTGCAGGCCTCGCAAGAAGCCACTCCATAGTGATACCCCGAGGCTATGTCCCCACACACCAGGCAAAGCCTTTTGGGAATGGCGTTGAGCATGTACTCGCACTTGATCGGCGAGTCGTCCACCATGCTGCCGGCGCACTCCTCGTAGCGACGTAAGCAGGCGCTTCCACCCCCGAGCATGCCCGGGTTGAACATCGGAGGTGAGTCCAGGGCGTGCGAGCGCCCGCTGGTGCCGTTAACGTAGCCGCCGCTGGCGTCTGAGTTGCCGCTGGGACTGTGGTGACTGCCGGTGTCTACGAGTGAGGAGGAAGGACTGGAGGGCTCGGTTTTAACGTAAGAACCACAGCTCGAGGATAGGTGTCGGTCATCAGAGGGCATCCTGGTTAGCAGCCTGAAACATAGAGAAGATAAAAAAAACCTTCAGACACGTGCACATATTTTCCAAAGAGCCCTGCATAGGAGTAAATGTGCATCAGTATATGAATGAACTTCGATCAACCATCGTCTTCACATCGTTCTTTGAGAAATTCATCAGCTGGCTGACATGATTTTGATAGATCATCCTACAGACAGTCATTAAAGTGTTGGAATGCCAAGTGATATACTGCAGTGACTTATTCCTTTCAGGCAAAACGGCAACTAACGATCATGTCAACAGATGCTCCATACATCTTGCAAACAATGCCAACAATTGGTTGGCTGCCAGAAGTAAATGAATGAAGGAATATAACTTCAGAAGGCTGTTAATGGATGGAGAGTGGTTTTACACTCAGCATATGGAGGATTAAAAATAATAAAACCAAATCAATAGTCCCAGCAGGTTACTGCAATCTGAAGTAGCGTATTTAAGACAAATGTTGCACTTATACACACACAGACACTCGAGTAAATAATTGAATGACTTCCTGGATAGTTGTGCTGAAAACATGTTGTATTAACATACAAGGCTTAGGGAAAAGTATTACACAGTTCTGTCAGCTGTCAGATTTGTTTGAATTCTCACTATGTATGCTCAACATTTCATTATAACAAAAATCAACTTTGTTGAGGAAATGAAAATTAGGAAAATGAGACTGGTGTGATTAAACTTGGCAAGTGATGTATTGATTTTTTTTCAGCACATGATCTAAATTAATTTAACAAACCCTGTTTGTACATTTATGTTAGCTCAAATCACATTTCACATTGAGACAATGTGCCTGTTTTTGAAACAAATAAATATAACTTCAGCAACACTGTTACATGCATTTCTTTAGATTTGCAAGTAATAAATGGTATAATATACTGACTGCACATGGCATATTATGTCACTGAGTCATTTCTATATAAGAGAGTGCTTGCCTATTAAATTGCAATCATTTTTAGTATTTCAGCGAGCGAGCAAGACCTATCATTGATGATGTACTTGCAGAACATTTATTAATATTGTCTTAAAGCAGAATACTGAACCCTATACAGGATTTTGTAAGTAAATTCAGAAGAGGAACAGCATCCCTCATTGACTGGTCCTAATGCAAACTTTAAACCCTGTACATTCAAATAAACAAACGGGACTTTGTTCTTACAAAAAAAAAATAAATCCAAATATACCTCAGATCATTTAGGTGTTGATTCGTGTACTGGTAGTTCTTACATTGCTGTTGTATAATGTCAATTTTTCTAATAATTTTAGATGTAATTAGCCATTCCTTAAAAAAAAAACAAAAAAAACAAAAACATGTTACATTGTTAATTTGTGCAGAGGGTGAGGGGGATGCGAGACTTAAGTCGTTTTCACACACCTGATAGTTTGGTGCGCTCAGTTCGCCTGGGGACCAAAATTCAAAACATTTGTTTACATTTTCAGCTGGTGCAGTTTGCATTCACACTACTCTGTCAGTCGAGCCAACCTGTCCCCCACCTCACCTGTGGTGGCGCTGCACCAAGAACTACTGAAGGAAATGACACAAAAAGCTCGGAAGAAGACACTTCGCCTTCTTCTTCTGGGAAAAAAAATGGTGTGGCGTCAAATTTTAGCGGTTTTAGAATTTCTGTTTTGTCATTTTTCAACAATGGACTCAGCATGAGCAGAAGATGAGGCTGAAGACCACAGAGAATGTTGTTTTGCACACAAGGTGGCTGAGACGGCTTTCTATGAGGTAAGCGAAATGCGCATTTGTTTTGGTTGTATTTACACAGATTGCTTCTTTGGTTGTATTTACACTTGGTGCTTTCGGAGCGGTCTCCGGTCCGCTTGCATTCACACTGCATTCGAACTGCATTCGCATTCACTACAACCGAACCGAGACCTAGGTACTGTATTGAGGTGGACCAAAGTTCGCTTTTTTGGTCCGCATCAGAGTTCGATTGTGCATTCACACCTCCTCAAACAAACTGGAATTTGTAGGCAAATAGACTAAAGATTGATTAAAGCGGACTAAACACGGCTGGTGTGAATGCACTCTTAAAGCACCTCATTGTTTTGGACTCTGGTCTGAAGAATACAACATGGCCATGCTTACAAACCTAACCCACAGAAATTTTGGAATAAAGTAGATACAATTTTCTGCATTTTGGTGTATTTTAACAAGTTGTTAAAGATCTACGTTCACCTACAAAGTACATTTGTAAACACTATGCTTCTGTCAAGCATCCTCGCCCCCCTCCCCCTTACTTCACGAAACCATCAAGTAAGTCGTGCTCAGAATTGATTCCGACTCTGTCCCTGCTCGTTGTCCAACTCCACATGTCAAACCTCGAGGCGTCTGCCTGCAGCAGTGAGCTCCTGCCTGCGTACGACTGCCTGCTTAGCTCAGCACTCACCCCCACCATTCTTTTAGGGGCGGAGTTTTTTTAAGTGTAGACGCGGAAATGCTACTTGAAGAGGCAGCTCGTATGTTTGTAACATCGTAAGTGGCGGTTGTGTTTATGTAATTATTTTCAGTTTACATATCCAGTACAGGTAGTCCTCGGATTACGACGGTCTCGTCTTACGACGTTTCGAAGTTACGACGCATCTCCCTTATTCACGTTACGCAGTTACGACGGTTTTACGACGGTTTTATGTCGGTTTTTACGTCTGTTTTACGACGGTTTTACGACGTTAAACGTCGTAACGCGGCGGCGCAGCAGCGGAAGACTACAGTACTGTACGGAGGAGGACGGCATCACTAGCATCCCAGTAGGCCATTAGCTCTTCATTATGGCTACCAAACGCAAGGAGGACTCTTCTGATGGCAGTGCATCGAGGAAAAGGAAGGCCATCACCATGGACTTATGTCGAAAA